>JAKSZP010017299.1:0-134843 GCA_022478985.1 Massospora cicadina
TATATATAGATTTACCAATTTGCTCATCTGAAGCTAATTGAGTCTGATAAGTTTAATCTATTTGGGTGAGTGGATGAGAATTGGCAAATAAGATCAAATCTGAAACTATCAAGTATGATAGGTTCAATCTATTTGGGTGAGTGGGTGAGAATTGGCGAATATTATCTAATAATTCACACTTTGTCATCTGAAGCTATCGAGTCTGATAAGTTTAATCTATTTGGGTGAGTGAGTGAGAATTGGCAAATAAGATCGTATCTGAAATTATCAAGCCTGATGGGTTCGATCTATTTGGGTGAGTGGGTGAGAATTGGCGAATACTTCTAATAATTCACCAAATTGCTCACCTGAAACTCAACAAAATAGTATTAGTTTAAGTAGATTAAGTAGTTAGGATAATCAGTTCACCAGACACAAGGGCAACAGCGGAGCTGTTAGTCCGAGTGGCTTGAGAGTAGTGCTGGCACAGCCTACAGGCTATAATGTGAGCTTATTCATCCGATAAACTAAATACCGTAGCAAAGCACGGATGTCTGGATTATAGGTTTATATATTTTAAAAACCTGCCTAATTTGGTTCACCTAATTAATAAAATACTTTTGGCAAGTTAAGTAGAAGTTTGCCTCCCCGAGTTCGATTCCGGTACTGGAACTTTGGGTAGGGGACAATTATGACTATGTTGGCGTTGCGCACCAATGCCCCGAACCGAGATAGCGAATAGCAAAGGCGGTCCATGGAGTTCCTGGCCTATCATACGCCGCGCATGGAGGTTTTCCGGATTTTATCCTCCTTTCCCATTCATTCGACTTCCCTAATCGGTGCGGTATCATCCCCAGGTCGGCCCACCTCGAATAAAATAAGTTAAGTAGAAGTTGATTTAGTAGTTTGGAAGATATGTCAAGTACACGATGATTTTATATATAGAGATGTTTTGGGTAGCAGTTTGGTATTATTTGATTGATTCGATAGGTTTATTTTGTCTGGCCGAGTGGTTGATGGCTTTTGGTCAAATTAATCGGACACAGTTTAGTTCAAGGGGTGATTAGTTATTGATTGTTTTTTTTAGTACTAGATGGTTATTGATTGTTTTGATAAGTTCAGTTAGGTTTACCTGAGTGGTTGATGGTTTTTGGTTGATTCGATTGAGCAATAAGATTTGGCTGAGTGGTTTTGTTTATCTATAATATAAAATCTAAATTAAAAAATGAAAATCTTTAATTTTATAGACACCGTAGCGAAGCACGGATATATCGGCTAGTCTACTTAATAAAACACATTCACTGACTGACTGACATCTGAAACCTTCAAATCTGATGGGTTCAATCTATTTGGGTGAGTAGGTGAAAATTGGCGAACCTTATCGAATCCATAATTATCGAGCCTGATGGGTTCAATCTATTTGGGCGAGTGGGTGAGAATTGACAAATATCATTGAATAGTTCACCAAATCACTCACCTAAAGCTAATCGAGTCTAATAAATTTAATCTATTTGGGTGAGTGGGTGAGAATTGGCAAATAAGATCGAATCTGAAACTATCGATTATGATAGGTTCAATCTATTTGGTTGAGTTGGTGAGAATTAGTGAGTATTATCTAAATAATTCACCAAATTCTCACTTGAAACTCAACAAAAATCAATATTAAAGTTTAAGTAGATTAAGTAGTTAGGATAATTAGCTCACCAGCACGAGGGCAACAGCGAAGCTGTTAGTCTGAGTAGCTCGAGAGTAAAGTTGGCACAGCCTATAGGCTACAATGTGAGCTTATCATTTGATAAACCAAATACCATAGTGAAGCACGGGTATCTGAATGTTAGGTTTATATATTTTAAAACCTGCCTAATTTGGTTCACCTAATTAATAAAATACTTTTGGTAAGTTAAGTAGAAGTTGATTTAGTAGCTTGGAAAATATGTCATATACTCAATGATTTTAAGTATAAAAAGAGATGTTTCAGGTAGCAGTTTGGTGTTAATTGATTGATTCGATAGGTTTTTTGTTTGGCCAAATGGTTAATGGCTTTTGGTCAAATCGATAGGACAGTTTAGTTTTGAGGGGTGATTAGTTATTAGTTGTTTTGATAAGTTCAGTTAGGTTTAGCTGAGTGGTTGGTGGTTTTTGGTTAATTCGATTGAGCAACTAGATTTGGCTGAGTGGTTTTGTTTGTCCATAATATAAAATCTAAATTAATAAATTGAAAATCTGAAATTTTAGACACCTTAGCTAAGCACGGGTAAATTGGCTAGTAAGATATAATTTGTATTTGTGAGCAAAATTCTATAATTCAGTTTAAAATATGGCGCCAACTTCAAAAAGGGTTCTATAGAGGGGGCATAATTTCTCAATTATTTCATACTTTTTAGAGCTTTTTTTAAGGAGGTTCTTTTTTCCCAAAATTTTTGTTTAGATTTATATACCTCTTATTTTTTGGATGCATATATGTTTCAAATCATTGAAAGGTTTAACTTGCCAAAAGTATTTTATTAATTAGGTGAACCAAATTAGGCAGGTTTTTAAAATATATAAACCTCACATCCAGATACCCATGCTTCGCTAAGGTATTTAGTTTATCAGATGATAAGCTCACATTGTAGCCTATAGGCTGTGCCAGTACTACTCTCGAGCCACTCGGACTAACAGCTTCGCTGTTGCCCTCGTGGTTGGTGAGCTGATTATCCTAACTACTTAATCTACTTAAACTCTAATACTGATTTTTGTTGAGTTTCAGGTGAGAATTTGGTGAATTTTTAGAAGTATTCGCCAATTCTCATCCACTCACCCAAATAGATCGAACCCATCAGGCTTGATAATTTCAGATACGATCTTATTTGCCAATTCTCACTCACTCACCCAAATAGATTAAACTTATCAGACTCAATTAGCTTCAGATAACAAAGTGTGAATTATTAGATAATATTCGCCAATTCTCACCCACTCACCCAAATAGATTGAACCCATCAGGCTTGATAATTTCAGATATGATCTTATTTGTCAATTCTCACCCACCCACTCAAATAGATTAAGTTTATCAGACTCGATTAGCTTCAGATGACAATTATGAATTATTAGATAAATAGCCGATTTACCTGTGCTCCGCTAAGGTAACTATAGAATTTTTAGATATTTAGTTTTATTAACTTAGATTTTATACTATAAATAAACAATAACTACTCAGCCAAATCTTATTGCTCAATCGAATCAACCAAAAACCACCAACCACTCAGCTAAACCTAATTAAACTTATCAAAACAATCAATAACTAATCACCCCTTGAACTAAACTGTGTCCGATTAATTTGACCAAAAGCCATCAACCACTCTGCCAAACAAAAGAACCTTATCGAATCAATCAAATAACACCAAACTGCTATCCAAAACATCTCTTTATATTTAAAATCATTGAGTATGTGACATATCTTCCAAACTACTAAATCAACTTTTTTAAATTTTATTCAAGGTGGGCCGACCTGGGGATGATACCGCACCGATTAGGGAAGTGAAGAAAATGGGAAAGGAGGATAGAATCCAGAAAACCTCCATGCGCAGCATATGATAGGCCAGGAACTCCATGGACCACCTTTGCTATTTGCTATCTCAGTTTGGGGCATTGGTGCACAAAACCAACACAGTCAAAATTGTCCCCTACCCAAAGTCCATTACCGGGATAGAACTTGGGAGGCAGTTAAATCAACTTCTACTTAACTTATATTTATTTGAGGTATGCCGACCAGGGGACAGATATTACCAAAATCACAAAAATTAAAACCCGATCAAGAACAAACGGAAAGATAAAATTAAACTGCAAACCAGGTGGGTAGCAGAAACTGCTAACCCACCATGGCTGAGGGTGAGGGGGGTCAGGCAGTTTGTCCTCAGACAAATCCGCTGTGGCCATGTCATTTTGGTTGAAAAAACAGACCCAAGCGGAGAGCCAGGGTGTTAGGACATCTGCGTAGTAGGGGTGAAGGATATTTTAGTATGAGTTCTCAACCTCTTCATCAAGCTGAGCGCAGTATATTGCTTCAACAAATTCCACAATATAAAATTCAGCTTGAATGTGGGCTTCGGGGAGTTTGGCAAAATTGGTGATACTCTTGTGGATGAATTTAGCAGATGGGTTAAATTCTGCTAGTTTAGCGACATGCATGATAGTGGCTTTGGTATTGTCAAATAACTTTGAGATGTTGCTGCAGGGAGATTCAAGGAAATCGGGGGAAGTAGAGTGTGGGCAGCCCTTCATGGAGTTTAGCCACTGATTTGGCCGCTGCTTTGCATAGGTTTAGGTAATGGGGAGAGGCCACTGCAGCTAAGGTGAGCTGGTGGTCACTTTGGTAGGGGGCAGCATTGGGTAGCGGAGTAAAACGTTTGGGAGGTGGGTTATTATCAAAATTAGGAAGGAAAAATTCAGCCTGACCATAATTGAACTGGCCGAGAGGTTGACCAGTTTGTTTACTCATGATAATTACCTGATTTATCAATTTCAGCCAATAGGTCCCATGGATTTTGGTTCACAATAGCGGATGAAAAATTGGGGTAGGTAAGAGTCAACTGGGTAACTTGGGAGCAAATGGTGGTCCAAGCTTGACTCTGATTGGTGGGGGCAGATTTGGGTGGGTGAATGTGGGTAGTTGATTTGGTGGGGGCTGATTTTTCGCTCTGGCCCATCGAATTTGAATGTTGGGTGGGAGGGGGCAGCAAAACGCCCCATTTGGGACCCACTGAATGTGGCTCCAGACCCACATCAGAGGAAGTGGCTCGGGGGCAGGATTTTGACATGATATATGTCCTATGGCTGGGGGATAAGTTCAATGTATGAGATCATAGCATGACGAGCTTAAATGATTATGGGTGTAGATAGTTTTTGCATAGGTTGGCCAATAAAATCAACTAAATCTAAAAATGAATTATTGTAGATGGCGATCAGTAAGTTTATTATAGATTGACCAATTAAATCAACCAGACCAATAGAATATTGACATGTTATATTTAATGGCATATAATCTATCGAATTATATAACCTTTTACCTAAAATTTTAACATTGTATGAAATCATGCAATGGTTTTAGTATTAAAATTGATATAAATTTAGGGTTTTAGGTGATATATTAGCCTCAATGTTTTTGGTAACTTAGTAGGCGATTTGGTTAAATTAAAGGCCTCGATGGTTTTACTTAACGGATAGTGGGTATTGACATGATATATGTCCTATGGCTGGGGGTATGTTCAAGTATGAGATCATAGCGTGACGAGCTTAAATTATAATGGGTGTGGATTGTTTTTGCATAGGTTGATCAATAAAATCAACCAGATCTAAAATGAATTATTATAGATGACAATCAGTAAATTTAGTATAGCTTAACCAATTAAATCAACTAGATCTAAAATAAATTATTGAAGATGGTGATCAGTAAATTTACTATAGATTGAACAATTAAATCAACCAAATAAATAAAATGAGGTAATATAGATAAATATCTGAAAGTTTACCATATAATTGACTAATAAAATCAACTAAATAATAAAACTATAAGTAAAAACTGCTAACCTTATACCTGAAACAATAGACTAATCAAGTCAACTGACCAATTTTATAAATAATTTATAGAATATTTGTGTCAAGTTTATCTGAGATTGGTAAATAGCCTAAGAGTAGGTGTTGTAATAAACATGCATTTATAATGATTTATTTATAAAATGATTTCTTAAACCACCACAACTAAAATACTACCTAATTTAATATAAATAAAGTAAATTTAAACCTATCTACCAGCTACTTGCCTGCTGCCATATCAGTTTTAGTTAGGCTAATCCAATCATTACTAAAGTAATCTAACCATCTCAGATATTATTTTTTTAAAAATAAAATGATAAAACACAATGATAGTATCCTATTATAACAATAAAATGTTAAGAAAATTTCTAACCTTCAGCTATAAGGCATATATCATGCACTTAGGTTTTTTACCATAAGGTAAAACTTTAATCATTTTTTGGAATGGTTGAGTCCCAAACAGAGGGGACAAATTTGGTGACCATTATCCACCTGAGCCCAAAAAAGTGCTCAGGTGCTGCTGCAATATGAGCATGGGGGGAATTTTTTGGGCAATGGCAGGGTGGTGGGGGATTATGGTGGCAGTGGTAAGAGGTGCAGCAAGGCACTCTGCACCAGAAGGAACAGCGAAGACAAGGTTGGGTTGTATCCCATAAGCTATAAGCTCTGCCACCAACTGTTCATATAAAATTTGGGGTGGGAGGTGGGAGGGAAGATTCGCAAATGACACCACCATTGTGGTGTCTGTTGGAAGGTGAGTTTGGGTGGTAGGAATGGGGGTGTTTTTGTATATTAAGGGGGTGGAGGCTGCTGCTGCAGCATCCTCCTCCATTTGGAAGCCAATATCAAAATAGCCCTTAAAAGGGCAGAAACTGATGAAACCAGCTGGTGCAAATGCAGAAGTGGCCACTTTGATTATTGCCTTGTTGGCATACGGGAATAAATGCCAGTATTTGACATGGAGGCAAAATCAGATGTTAGATTTGGGTAGGGTGAGAGGATGGGGGCAAGAGGGGTGGATGCACGCCAGATGAAGCATTAAGTCCTGTGGGGGGATAAAATGGCCAGTAGAGTTTGGTGGACTGTTTGAGCCCATCTGAATTCATTTTCCTGCAGGGCAGAAAACGCTGGGAGGCAGATCATTGCTGCCCCACGCTGGAGCAGCAGGTGGTGGATCTGAGGACATTAACTGGAAAATGGACATAGGCAGATGGCAGTTGTAAATTAAACTCTTGTTTTTTATAAATTTGCTCAAAAGTGAGTTTGAGTGGACTTCTACTTAACTTGCCAAAATTATTTTATTAATTAGGTAAACCAAATTAGGTAGGTTTTTAAAATATATAAACCTAACATCCAGATAACCATGCTTTGCTAAGGTATTTAAAGTTTATCAGATGATAATCTCACACTGACATAGCCTGTAAGCTGTGCCAATGCTAATCTGGAGCCACTCAGACTAACAGCTCTGATGTTGCCCTCATGGCTGATGAGCTGATTATCCTAACTACTTAATCTACTTAAGCTCTAATACTGATTTTTATTGAGTTTCAGGTGAGCATTGGTGAATTATTAGATAATTCTTTGCCAATTCTCACCCACTACTCCCAAATAGATTGAACCCATCAAGCTCAATAATTTCGGATCCAATTTTATTTACCAATTCTCACCAAATCGCCCAATTAGATTAACCCATCAGAGTCAATAAATTCAGATTTGAAAAGATTCGCCAATTTTCACCCACTCACCCAAATAGATTGAACCTATCAGACTCAAAGGTTTCAGATGTCAGTCAATAAGTCAGTATGTCAGTGAATGTGTTTTATTGAGTAGATGTCTGTGATGGGTCCAAGTGTAAATTATAAGCAACTTAGAATATACAGTGCTGAATATATGAGGGTAAGTCAAAAAGTAAAGGCAAATTTTATTTTCCCTGCTGCAATGATGGCAGCACTGACTGAACAATGACATATCATAACCTCAAAGTTTTTTTGTTATTTAGCTGTGTTGTTTCAGTGCTCAACTCCATTTGTAGTGATTTCAGGGCATTTTATTATGAGTGCCCCATTGTCCATGTGCACCAAGAAAGAAATAAGGGGAGTGGTACATTTTCTGCACTCTGAAGGGACTAAACCTGTGGAGATTATTTGCAGAATGCAGCAGCAGTATGGTGAGAGCTGTCTTAGTGAATGCAAAATTTATGAGTGGATAAATTGCTTTAAAAATGGTCATGTATCTATCCTCGCCTACAGCAAAAAAGTTCAAAAAACAAGTTTCTGCAGAAAAGTTGATGATGACAGTGTTTTGGGATATAAAAGGTCCACTTCTAATTCATTACACTCCTAAAGGTCAAACAGTGAATAGTGACAGCTACTGTGAGCTACTGCGAGTTCTGAAACCCAAAATCAAAACAAAGAGGTGAGGAGAACTTTCAAAAGGTGTACTTTTGCTTCAGGACAATGCCCATCCTCATACTGCGGAGAAAATGATCCAGTGCATTCAAGATCTTGGTTTTGAGCTGCTGGAGCATCCGCCGTACAGTCCTGACCTAGCTCTAAGTGATTTTCACCTTTTTGGTCTGATGAAGGAGCACCTGTGTGAATCCAAATTTTCGTTGGATGACAAGGTTGTGGAGGTGGTGCGTGAGTGGCTGTGCACAATGCTACAAATCTTCTTCCAGGATGGAATTACAAAGCTTTTCAAGAGATGGACCAAGTGCATAGAAATTGAGGGAGGTTATATTGAGAAATGATGTTACTTGTCATCTTGTTTTCACAATAAAAAGTTCCTTTTCAAAAATTTGCCTTTACTTTTTGGCTTACCCTTGTATATATATATATATATATATTATATATGCATATTATATGTCAGTTAAAATATGGTGCCAACTTCAAAAAGGGTTTTATTGAGGAGGCATTATTTCTTTAATATTTCATACTTTTTAGTGCCTTTTTTAAAGGAAGTTCTTTTTTCAATTTTTTTGAAGAAGGTTTTTTTCCCAAAAAACTTTACCCCCAGTTCTTTTTTTCCCAAAAAATTAGTGTATTATAAAAATAGATCTTTTTTCCCAATTTTATTATACAAACCCTATATCATATATCCTTTTTGAACCCTCACTATTTCTCTATAAAAATAAAACTCATTGTATATATATTATATATATTATCTCATACACTAATACTAATTTATTTTATTAAATTCAGTTGATTTTATTGGTCAATATATGCTAGATTTATGATTGCCATCTAAAGTAATTAATTTTATAAAAATTTAGCTAATTTTATTGGTCAATATATGCTAAATTTATTTTTTAGCACTAGTGGTGCCCACCCAAAAGGGGGAGATGCCATGCATTAATATATGCTAAATGTAATGTTTGCCATCTAAAATAATTCAGTTTTTCAAAATAAGTTGATTTTACTGGTCAGTTTATGCTAATTTTTTAATCACATCTACAATAAATATATTTTAATAAATTTAGATGATTTTATTAGTTAATGTATGCTAAATTTACTAGTTGCTGTATACAGTAATTAATTTTATTAAAACTTAGTTAATTTCATTGGTCAATCCATGCTAAATTTACTGATCAGCATATTTAATAAAACATTTTAATTAAAGATAAGTATTTTATTAGTCAATGTATGCTAAATTTACTGATCACCATCTGTAGTAATTCATTTTATTAAATTTAGTTAATTTTATCAGTCAATCTGTTGCAAATCTATATGACTGGATGTCAAGCCACCATTATGGTCAAGTGAATCATTGGAGGAATTCTGCCAAAGGTTCAATGGAAAGAAGCCGCCAAGGTAGTTTCAGAGCTATAAGTAATTGATTACCTTAGGATGAGGCAATAATAGGTTATAACAGGTTGTATTAGATTGCCTTCAAAATAGGGTGATAAGACAATGTCAACATTTGACAAGAGATAAATTGGATTGCCTCAAATCATAGTGATAAATAATTTAAGAATAACAAGCTGAAACCAATGAGATTATGGTGAAATAAATAAACTAAGTGAAAAGGATTAGTACCAATTGAGGTTGCTGGGATATCAGCAAAACAGGGGGACTGGAAGAAGAGGTCTTTTGGGAGTAGAAAAAGAAGAAAGATAGGAAGAAAGAGGGAGTGGACTAGAGGAAGATCCACTGATTTATTATATATTAAAATAAAGAAGTGTTTCAGAGAAATTGATCCAATTTTATTATATATATATTAATTGTTTACAAGTATATCAAGGAACAGGCAATCATCATATTGTCCATTCCAATTGTTCAATGGCCAAAACCCTGTGCAAAAAACCCTTCAGCGGGTACATAAGGAATCACCAAGATTCAACCATGGTGCTCACTATAGGGGGCCCATTGACCAATAACAAAACAATGAAAACTCAGCCGCTGGCTATGTCACATCCAGGTTGTTCTGATAAGGAATCTGCATGACATGCTGGGCCCATTTGTAAGTCCTGATGAACATCCTCTGGGCATCAATTGGGCCATTTTTCCATTCCTGAGCAAGAAGGTACCAAAGAGGATGGTCATACTCCTCGTTACTCAGGGCAATCTCACTCACATGGTAGATGAGCGCTGGGTAACAGCCCTTCTGCTTCAGATCCTGCTTCTGGTATCCACACTCTCCTCAGCAGAACTATTACAAAAAATCAGTGAAATCTGCATCAAGATTGCTGAAATGGAATTGATTGCAACTAATTTGAGCGGCAATCAGCCTGATGCTTGGATTTCAAATGGTCAAAAAGGTATGAAGACTGATCTATTGGCCAGAATGCCCAACCGTTGCAATTTGGTTAACATGATGATTGAAAAAATCCCCCCTCCCAAAACTGTCAGGCATCACCCCCAATGGGCAGATAATAGCATTAGACACCATTGATGAGGTTTCAAAGCTTCCTGCTGGCAAATTGGGCATTGCGCCTGATGCAATGCCACTGACTGAACAAATGGCCCAGCGATCAAGCATGGGCAGGTTGGGCGTTCTGAACCCATTCTCAATCAAATGGGTCCACCCATATGTGGGGTGGTCTTGGAGGATTCCCGCCACTTGTCAGGCTAAACGCCATCGCGTCAACCATCAGAAATGTAGCTGAGCTTTGGTTTGGATATTCAAGGTTGAACTGACTGCAACTCGGCCTGCCACCAAATTTTGCAATGTCAGTCCCCAGAGAACTAACCCGCCCATTCCCAAATAATTTGCTGCTTAGGTCAAGCTTGCAGAACCTGATCCCAGCTTGTTTCCCTCAAAATCAACGACTATTTAAATTTTAAATTTATTGTGGGGAAGGCCGACCATGGGATGGACACTTCCGAATATGACTCAGATGAGACAAAACTTAGTACCAGGTGAGGCACCCCAGAGAAGCGATGCTATCTCTTGTTGCCAGCGGGAACGCCACTTATGGGAAGGGGAGGGAACGTGTGTAGGGGGCGTAGCCACTATTGAGCACGTGTGGAGGAAGGGGTCTGATTTGATGAACCAGACTGGGAACCAGGAGGAGACCAGCTGCTGGCGACGTGGTGGGAGATATCCAAACATCCACGCTTGAAAGTGATCCACCAAATGAGACCAGAATCTGTGGACAGCTTCAGGGAGGGTGGGGATGGATCCGGCGATGGCATCCAAGACAATCGTGTGGATAGTCCACATGGCGATTGCAACCACCAGAGCATGAAGGGAGGGTGGGAGGGGGAGGCCATTGATGAAGCAAACATATCTCTTGACAGACTAAAGGGATGTGTTTGATCCTGGCCTAGCAGACGTTGGACTTCGCGCCATATTACTTTAGAGGTGGGGCACTTCTCCAGGCGGTGAAACAGCGTTCCATACTGGCCACACATGACACAGGATGAGTGTAAAGCATTAGAGCGCTCAGCTGTACGATACACCCGCCTCAGGCAGCGCCACACATGGGAGCAGACTTGAGGCTGCAACAGAGGATGGTGTGCGTATTTCCAGATAGTCTTTTGGGTCTCAGTGGAATAAGGGATGTCCATCATGTCCAGGTAGTCCACCCTGGATAGGACTTGGGGTCAAATGGGGATCACGCCATCATGGATGGGTAGCCCCTGTACCTCTTGTGTGAACTGAGGAGAGGGGCGGCCTCTTTGGGTTGTATGTCCACTAATATGAATTCTCCACTCTGCGCTTCGCATGGAGAGTAGGATTCGTTTGTAGTGGGTTTTGGTCCCGTGAGGACCTGTGGCTGATGTGTGTGATGCGAGGTATTTCATCAGGGAGTGGGGGTTTGATAGATTGTTGAGGCCCAAGGCTCGGGAGAAGTTGGAGCGGGCTGCGTGGGACCAGTGTTGGGATGGGAGTGTAGGAGCAGTGATGGCCGCAATCCAGGTGCCTAGGATCTTGGCGGCATGGGCTTTGAAGTCAAGTAGGCCCATGCCACCATGATGATGAGGGCCAAACATGACCTCTAGCCATACTGGTGGAGGGCGGCCTGACCAAAGCCAACCTTGTAGCAAAGCATACAGGGATTTGAAGAAGCTTGGGGAGAAGGGGATGGCGTGGGCTCCAAACCAGACTTTGGATAGGAGCATAGAGTTGGCAAGAACAACCCTGCCAGAGAGGGTAGTAGGGTGGGCTCTGAGAGAGGCGATTTGCTTTGTCACGTTGTCCAGTATATGGCCCTCCATTACTGCTGATGCGTACCCTCCTGCCTCCAACCACACGCCCAGATGGCGTACCAGTCCTATGGTAGGTCGCGGCACAAAGGGGAGCACCAGTGGAGCGGTGTGTTTTGAGTTAGTAAGGCGTGGACTTGGGCGAGCAGCTGGGCTGGGTTGGGAACTACTTTCTGGGGCCCAGCAGTTCTGAAACTGACCAAGGAGGATGATTTCGGTTTTGGAGGCGTTCAGTGCCGCGTTGCTTACCCGGGAATATTCCTGGATGAGGGCTTCAAGCGCACGTGCATCTTTATTATTAGACACCCCCACCACGTAATCATCTGCAAATGCCATCATCTTGACTGGGGTTTGGCCTGGCACATGGACCCCAGTGAGTTGGGCATTCACATTTTGCAGTAGTGGGTCAAGGCTGAAGTTGTATAAGAGTGGGCTCAGGGGGTCCCCTTGTCGTAGGCCCCTTTGAGGATGGACTACTTCCGTTAGGAAACCTGGGCCGCGCACAGCCATTGTTGCAGATTCCGTGAGCAGCATCACCCAGTTAATGAAGTGGGGAGGTAGGCGGAATTGTTGGAGGCAGGCCCTAAGGTATTCCCAGTTTACTCTATCATAGGCCTTTTGTTGGTCCAAGAATACAAGTGCCCCAGAGGCTGTGGACTGACACACATTAGCCACAGAGTGCACGTTATCCCAAATCAACCTTCTGGGGATGAAACTGAATTGTTCTGGAGAGATGGTGGCAGATGCTACAGTCCCTAAACGGTTAGCCATGATTTTTGTTAAAATTTTGGTGTCTGTGTTTGTTAGAGAAATGGGGCGCCAGTTGGCTAAGTCTAGCCTATCCCCTTTCTTGAAGAGTGTGACTGTAAAAGCCTCATGTCCTCCTGGTAGGAGGCGCATTTCCAACAGGCTTTGGTTGAGTGAAGCTAGCAGCAATGGGGATATGTATTTAAAATATTTTTTGTAGAACTCATATGGAATGCCATCTGGGCCTGGGCATTTTCAGTTTGGCGCACCGCGAATGGTAGTCCATAATTTGTTTGGAGTAATTAAATTCATTATTTCCGGGTATTGGAAAATGGTGCGGATATGAGCTCTGTCGAGAAATTCCGCCATTTTGGCTGGCTGAATTGGTTCAGCTCAGTATAACTCAGAGTAATATCTTTGCGTTTTGCTTGCCACTTCAGCCAGTGTGTCCACGATAGAATTATCTGATCTTTGCACCTGTGTGCAGGCCACACTCTGGCATGGTGCAAAAATTTTTTTGAAGAAGTATGCGGAACACTTGTCGCCTTTAGTGATGTGTGTGGCCCTGTATTGGACACAAACCCGATGTTTGTGTTGCCTTTCAAGTGCGTTGAGGTGGGCTGCTGCCTCCGCCCACTTCTGGCCCCATGCAGGGCTATATCCTGAGGCTGGAATGTTGGACTCCAAGTGGGCCAATTCCGCCAGCGCACATGATATAACTGCCAATGTGGCTCGTGAGCATCTGGATGAGAGATGGCGATAGTGGCGGATGGTGTCTTTTTTGAAAGTTGCCCATGTGGAAATGGGTTCACGCAAAACGGTGCAACAAACAATTTTGCCAAAGTTGCCTCTTCCACCCACGTGGAAAATCCTGGTGACGCAAGCTCTGGGGGGTGGATTTTGCACCAATGTGGGGCCTTTGCAACTGTGACAGGTAAGTGGTATGTTATTGAGACCAGTCAGTGGTCGGAGAATTCCATTTTCATTGTTTTGAAGTGGGAGATATGGGGTTGGAATTTCGCCGGCGCTAGAATAAGGTCAATGCGGGTCATGGACCTTAATTGGCCATTGTGGATGTGGGGACGTGTCATGTTTTCAAGCAGTGGGGCATGACGCGGCAGCGCATCCATTAACCCAAGGGTGACTTTTAGAATGCATAGTTCTATGTGACCCCGTGGGGCGTGGGGTGAGGGTGGCCACCGGTCCGTTGGTGAGGTTAGCCAACAGTTCATGTCACCAATTAGGAAAGAATTGGGGGGTAGCGGGAGGGATTTGACCGATGAGAAAAATTCCCGACGCTCTTGTGCACTGTTTGGGGCGTAAATGTTGATGATTGTGTGTGCAACATTGGCCCATGAGAAGGTGACAACGAGCACTCGGTCATTTAGGAATGTTTCTGAAGATGTAAATTTGAAAAAATTGTTTTTCCAAATTAGCACCCCACAGTGCTTTGACCAAAAGGATAGGGATGGTAGGAGCATTGTTTTCCAAGCATCCTCAGAACCTCGTGGACAGTGGGTTTCCTGGATGGCCAGGATATCCACGGGTAAATTATTTTGTAAAAAACTCAGTTTCCTAGCCTGGGATGGGGAGGCCTTAAGTCCGGCGATATTCAGCATCCCTAGAGTGAAGGTTTCCCCCATTGCACCTTAGGTGTGAGGGGGTGAGCCCTCTGGCCCACCAGCCTCTTCCAGGTCCCCATGGGCTTTCACAGCAGCGTGGGTATTAGCAGCAATGCTATTGGGGTTTTTGTTAATTTTTGTGGAAAGAGTCGCATTGGCTTTGGCCTTCGCTTTTTGTTTTCCCGACGTCGGACGAATTTTTGTGGTGCGGATAAGTTTGGTGCACCGTCGAGTGGGGCAAAAATTTTTTTTTTGGTTGAGATAGGTCCCAAGTCAGTTTCAACCGGGGCTTGGGTGCAGCAATTGGGTGAGATTGAATCTCCCATCAGATCCTCGGATTGAGTGGCACATTCGGCTTGGGCCTCCCAATCTGATTGGGTGATGGGTTCCTGAGTTGCTTCCACCGCAAAGGTCTCCATGTCCTCCTGGCGTTGTGAGTGTGGGATGGTGGTGGTGACCTTGGCCGCTTCCTTGGCCGCAGTCCTACAGGCCTGCTTGGCCTTCTTCTGCTCCTGCGGGGAGATGGGCTTTACCAATAGGTAGCAGCCTTGTGCTCCCCACGGGAAAGCCTATTTGGTGCTTGCAGTTGGTTCATAGTGCGCCTCTCCACTGGCCATGGCTGCTGAGGGGTGCTCTTGGAATGTAACGCCCTCTTTAATGGGGCACACATGTGCCTTATGGCCGAACGCGTCACAGTGGGTGCAAATGGGGGGCGCGCTGTCCACGGTTACCCGGAATGGGTGGGTGGTGTGCCCTGCAATGTCAATAAAGGTGGAGTGCGGGATCTGGGTTAGGTCCTTCATGATCTCCTCAGTTGGGGTCAGAACTGCGATGGCTTTGCCGGTGCACAGGTGTGGCATCAGCGTGAAACGTTGTATTTTGAAATATTGTATTTCGCCATATATGGCAAGACCATCTTTCAGGTGTTGCTCCAAAATATCACGTTTTACCGTAGTAGGCAAAAAGTCAAACATGAGGAAAATTTGGTTTGATTTTGTCCATCTGGTGCATTTAGTTTCGATGACCCGTTGCCCTTTGGGGAGGTCGACCACTACGCACACTGCTGCAGCCTCATCTGCTGCTATTTTGCTTTCAAAACCTAGGTCCAGCCAGCCGCATGACATGGAGTGAGGTGCAACATACACCGCGGTTGGGAAAATTTTGTGTACATCTTCACAAAATTTTTCCCATAGGGCCGTTTTTTGGATGTCCAAATATACATGGACTCTGAATTCCACCAACGAAAGTGGCTGGGAATGTGGCGTGTTGATGTACTGGTTGCATCATGCTTGCCACACGAGTATCTCCAGGGAAATTGTGACCGCCAGTTTTTTTAGATTTTTTTCTATTCCACTGGATTCTCCGGGGCATTTTTGAACGTTAGAGGCTGCGGGCCTTCCGCCTGCTCCTCTTGCCTTGCTTGCCCAACTGCTCCCAGACATGGGCGCAGACTAATCCCCTCTATGAGATTATCAAACTAGATTTAGTCTTGAATTGAATGGGTTGCAAAAGTGTTTGCAACGAGAAAGAAAAGTAAAATCAATGATATGAAATCAGTTGCATTGCACTGAGAAAATTGTTGGTCAATTCTCCTTTCTTAAATTTTCCAATAAAAACAACCTTCCCCAAAATTCAATTTTTATCTGTTGAAAATTAAGCTCCCTTCCAGTTCCATATTTGTCATACCAGCAGCAGTGCCTCTGGCATTCTGGTTTACCATTTGAGTGCTCTGGCATCTGAGCTGGCAGACCAGTCTAATTCTTACTTGCTATTCACCTGACACCATTGCATATGAGGAGCTGAGACTTGTGCTAGATACTGTGCTCAAAAGGCAAGATGAGTTGCTTCAGAAGGTTTACAGTGATAAGTTGCTACCATTTAATCGCAAAGGAAATATTCATGAGTTCTTTTGTTAATTTGAGTTTGCAACTGAAGGAACTTTGGATCAGTGGAGGGCAAAACTATTGCTCTCCTCCTTGGATGCTGGGAGTGCTGATCAAGTCATTTGTTACCTCTCAGCTAGTTCTGTTTCATACCATGAAGTTAAGGAGATAGTGCTGCAGTTGTTTGGCAGAACTGCAAAAATATTGCAGTGAAAAGCTGAGTTCTTGACCATTGGGTTTTAGCAAAATGAGACCCTCACCATATTCACTGAGCGATTTACAATAAAAGCACATGTGCTGATTGGGGCAGGGGTTTTATCCAAGGTTGATGTGTGTATTGCAATGGCCTTGGCGGTGAAGCCATACCCTGAACTTTACAATGTCATGGCCCCATTGTTGGAGGATGATGTACCTCTTCTTGAAATGTTCAGCTTGTATGTCACTTAGCTGTAACTTTCCCTCCACCCAATACCAAACAAATCTGCACTGTCGCTGTTGTCCACCCTAATCATGTAGTGGGAGTCAACCAGTCGTCCAACAGTCATTCCTTAACTACTGATCAACATCTGACCAACTACCATTTTGGCACTAACTATGCTGATTGGCGGTGGTTATTCTACCGATGGGGGTCTAGTTATGCTGATTCTTTTCAGAACCACCTACAAAGTGGACCAACTTATATTAAGCACAGCTGTAGGCCCTATGGAGATAGCTATTATAATTGCAGTTGCACTAGGCACATGGGATGATGGTGCCCCAATTGACGAATCCCTCCCATACAATGGGATCAAGGCTATCAGGGAAAAGTCAGAGCGGAGTAGAGAAGGGACTCTCTACTTCTTCTACCTTGAATTCAAACATCCCACCTGAATCTACTGTGTTAATTGTAGCAGAAGCCTCTCAGTATAATGATACATTCCTCTACCAACAGCCAGTTGGGGGAGTAAATGTGCTGACCCAAGCGCAATTCAAAGAAATGGCGGACAAAGAATCTCCAGAGCGACTGAAGCTTTATGCTTGTCAAATGTTTGACCAAAGTCTGTCAGACCAGTTAGAACTGTTCACAGATGCTTTGTCCCTGAGAGGAATAGATGTCCCCTTTCAGTGGACGCTATTGTAACATGATACCCTAAAATTGGTGCAGGTATTATGAGTTTCCTGGGAAAACATGAATCACTAAATGTACGCATAGTAAATAGCCAGCATTCATCTTACTCAGAATGCACTTATTGTGACATTGTGGTAGCTAAGACTTGGGTATGTGCTATAATTGATATGGGCACTCCTGTTAATATTGTCTCCACTAAATTGGTGGCAAAGTTGTCCTTAAAACCTGACATAGACCACCAGATGGTGTATGGGACCGCTGAAGCCAAAACCACAGTCTCTAAGGGAGTGTATAGCATGCTTCCATTGTAATTTGGATCCATTGTTGTTGTGGCTCCAGCTGTGGTATTACCAAATAGTAACTATGATCTATTGATTGGAAATGCCTTTATGCGACACTATGGGGCTGTAGTTGACATTATGGAAGAGACCCTAGCCATTTTGGGACAGCAAATCCCAATTTATTTCACCTCTAGCGGAGTGCTGAAGGGCTCAGAGCATATGGGACAGATCAACCTTGTCTACAGTGATAGGGTGATTCCAGTGCGCTATCATTAATTAAAAGGGAAAACTCAGGACCTCCCCCATCAGATATACAAATACTAAGGGCTACCACTTAGAGCAGCTGAAGCTATATCCATTCCCTCTGGACATCAAGTAATAGTAGACTCTGAGTTAGAGGTGGAAATGCCAGCTGAGCTCTATGGAGAGATTATTGGGCCTTATCAGCAATCATGGTTTGAGCCCCATGTGGCTCCAGGCATCATACTTCTGGGCCATGAGGAAATTCAGGTATTGATAGCAAATCTTCAGAACAGACTAATTTGAATCTGCCGACATCAGATTATAGCATATTTACATCTGAACCTGGTTGAGGAGATCAACCAGATTCATGAGTTTGGTTCTCTGGATGAATTTGGTCTGCCCATCAAACCGCATCTTGGTGCAATGGTGGTTGTAGCATGGGAGAATTTAATGGGGTTATCAGAAGACCAGAAGGAGTGGGCGAAAGCTTTATTTCAAAAATATAAAGAGATTTTTGTGGTTGATGATCATGATTTGGGGTGTGCTTGGGGGGTTGTTCATTGACTGGATACTGGGGATCATCCCCTCATCAGGTCTTGACCAATCTGCTGATCACGGGCAGCTGAATAAGTCATCACCAAGGAGATTGAAAAGCTGCTAAATCAGGGAATGTTTAAACCATCTAAGAGTCCATGGGCTTCTCCTGTCCTAATTGTTAAAAAAGGATGGCACTAACCGCGTAGTAATTGACTACTGGAAGCTCAGTATCACCAAAAAATATTTATACCCTCTACCACAGATTGATGATGTGCTGGATTGGTTAGGTGGATCCCGCTACTTCTTGGCAATGGATTTGATATCCAGCTATTGGCAAATTGAGTTGCCCTTGGTGGAACATGAAAAATGCTCTGTAATCACATCAAAAGGGCTTTTTCAACCAACTTGCATGCTGCAAGGGCTATGTAACGCCCCAGCTACGTTCTAACGAGCAATGGACACCATACTGGGTGATCTGAAGCTGTCATGCATTCTTGTGTATCTTGACAATATTAACATCTTCTCTTGCATGTTCACTGAGCATCTTACCCATTTGGAAGAGGTATTTCACTGACTGGCTGAGGCCAATATCAAGATCAAGCCCCAGAAATGCCACTTCTTCAAGGATCAGCTTGAGTACCTCATTATTATGGTGGATGCAACTGGGCTAAGAACCCAACCAGCCAAGGTGGAGGCTATCCAGAAGATGACTAAGCCAGTTAATAAGTGGGACATTCAGGTGTTTTTGGGAATGGTGGGTTATTACCTGTGATTCATACCCAATTTCAGTTGCATCAGAGGTCCACTGTTTGAGCTACTAAAGAAAGACGCCATGTTCAAATGGGTGGAATGATGCCAATGCACCTTCAATACACTTCAAACGGTGTTAATTAGTGCGCCTGTGTTGCGCTATCCTAATTTCAACAAGGAATTTATAGTGCAAATGGATGCATCACTTTCTGCTGTTGGGCAATCCTGTCTCAGAAGGATAATGAGGGAGAGGAGCACCCCGTGGTGTACTGTAGTAATAGCTTGAATTGTCATGAACGGAATTACACCTTAACTGAGTGAGAGTGCTTAGTGGTGAACTATGCATATAAACAATTTTGAGTCTACTTGCATGGAGTAAAGTTGAAAGTTCATGATGATCATGCATTGTTATGCTGGTTGCAGAATTTAAGAGAGCCTGAGGGGTGACTGGCCCAATGGGCTATTAAGATGCAAGATGATGACTTTTAGATTCTTCACCAACCAGGAGAAAAACACCAAAACGCTGATTGCTTATCAAGTTTGCCAACAATTGCAGTTATGGCAGATTTAAGTGACATAATGTTCGACAAAATGCTCAGCGGGAAGTATGATGATGAACCGCCTCAAGTTATCAAGTTACTAGATGGACTCAGGACCAATATGTTCCTAAAGAATGGGGAATTGTATAAGCGTATAGGGGACGTTACCATAAATATCCCAAGACCTTCCACCCGCCCAAATATTATTATGAGTGCACACTGAGCAGTTGGCCATGGTGGAGTCCAAAATCTCTTGAATTGTTAAGGACGTGGTATTATTGGGAAAGCATGCAATTTGATGTGCTTGAGACCCTGTCTTGCTGCCACCAGTGCCAGGTGGAGAAGCCGTTCCACCAGAAGACTTCATACCAGTTGGTAAAACCTCGCTTTGCTTGGCATACAGTCTCTATTAATGTCGTGGGACCTCTGCTGACTGGAGCTAACTGGTCTAAGTATATTCTGGTGGCAATTGACCACTTGACCAGGTGTGTTGAGGCGCGAGCCATTTGGGATCTGGGGGCAGTTACTGTGGCTAAGTTCATAATGGAATGCATCATACAGCATCACGGCTGCCCACAGTTTATCCTTACCAACAATGGAACCAACTTCACCTCTCACATTTTACCCAAGCTCAATGAATTGATGGCCATCCGCGGGGTCCTAACAACCCCATATCACCCTGAGTCCAACGGAATGGTTGAACAGGTTAATGGGACTCTGGTGAATATACTACGGAAGTTGGTTACAGATAGACCCTCCAATTGGAGTACCCTTCTTTCTACTGTGGTGTTCGCTTACAATATAAGTTACCATTCTGCCATGGGAAAAAGCCCCTTCCAATTGCTTTATGGACGGCACCCCGCTCTGCCTGCGCTGCTATATGCCTGTGTAGAGGACACCAGCGGAATGGATCCACAACGATATTTAACCACCCTTACAAATATGCTGATTAAGTTACAAACTGAAGCATACTCGTTCAGCTTAGCCAAGAAAATCAAAAACCAGGCTGCTGATCAGGTATGGCGAAGTGGCCTAGCACAGTTCAAAGATGGAGATATGGTGCTATTCCACAATCAGCATGGGTTTGGGTGGAAGCACAAGCTCACAATATTTGGATCAGGCCATTTGAGATAATAGAAAAAATGGGAGTTGATGCTTATACTATCAAGGATCTAAGAGTGGTTGGATTATAAATTGGGTGCACGCAAAATTCCTTTGGTCATATAAGCAGTAATATAGCCCCTCTAAAAAAAGAAAAAAAATAAAATAAAAAAATAAAATAAATAAATAATATATATATATATATATATGTAATGTGTGTGATGATGAGAAACTTATTTGTAGAAATACCATATGTGAGTTTTATTACTTTTAATTGGGGTTGTTACTTGAGGTCTTTTGCTTTGCTGTCTTCATCTTCCTGTCTTTTTTGGCTTCTTGCGGTGTTCCTTTTGTTTTGATCAATGGGACCTTTGTTTCTTCTTCCACTGCTTCAAGTGTGCCATAGTTTCTATGGGCTCATCTGGGGTTGGGGGTGGAGGCAAAGGCTGCTGAGGTGAGAGTGAGGGGCTGACGTCCACTCTGGGGCCACTGCACTAGTCTGAAGAGGGGAGGCCGGTGTGATGGGACTAGAAGAGGATGATGGACTGGGGTTCCAGGGTAACAGGTGAGGTGGTGAGAGCTCAGCTGGTTGATTGAGTCAAAACTGTTCTTGCCCCACGAGGAGCAAAGCTTGCAACCACATGTGTTGATGATCCTGGGAAATCAATGAGTATGCCAACAGAGGGGCTGGAGTCATAAGGGCTGGTGAGTAAGCAGGTGAGTGCTGGCTTGAGGGGAAAAGGCTGCGCCCATCGCCAGGAAATCTACAAGGAAGTCCTCCATGCTTGGATATGCTATCAGAAAAGGAGCAGTTGCAGTGAATGTTGCTCACCAGGCCCACTTGAGGCTGTCCAGTGCTGCTCTATTCCTGAACCTAAAGTGGTTGCAGGATGCAAAATTAAGTTACCTAAGAGCGCCATGATGGGAAGGTACTGTAATGGATTGTCAGCGCTGAGGGCAGTGAATGCTGTGGTGACCCCAGAGCGAAGGCGAGCTAACTGGTTGTTGCAGAAGTTTACCCCCAGGGACCAGAAATGGGTAGGAGCGTGGGGAAAGGACCCTGACCAGCAGGCTATCACCCACTGCACAAAGAACAGCATCCGCTGAATGGACAGAGCCATGGGATGGGGCTCAACAGGAGATGGAAGCACTAGGTGACTAAAGCCACTCGCCAGGAGCTGGGCCACTTTATTATACAAAGGCCCTTGGGTCCGTTCCCCTCCCCAGCATAGCTGGGCCATTATGTCACTGAAGGGGGTGCGCCAGGAAACCAAATGGGTAACAAATTCAGAAAGAATCTCTTCCTGGGTTATCATGGTTGTGAGGTCCACATCAGCCTCATCCTCATTAGCTGGGGGAAAAGGAAACTGGGGAAGAGGGATGTGGCCTGAGTCAGGTAACTCCGCACCAAGCCACAGATGTTAGAAAAAAGTGAACTCACAGACTTGCAGCTGTTGGCGCATGATGGTTCACATGGCGTTTAATGAAAAAGAGAGAGTAATGCTTATCATCCAGTCAACGGAGGGGTAATGTAGCAAATCTATATGACTGGATGACAAGACACCATTATGACCAAGTGAATCATTGGAGAATTCCTCCAAAGGTTCAATGGACAGAATCTGCCAAGGATGTTTCAGAGCTATAAGTAATTGATCGCCTTAGGATGAGGCGATAATGGGTTATAATGGGTCATATCAGATTACCTTCAAAATAGGGCAATAAGGCAATGTCGACATTTGACAAGAGATAAATTGAATCACCTTGAATCAGGGTGATAAAGAATTGAAGAACAACAAGCTGCAACCAATGAGATTATGGTGAAATGAATAAACTAAGTGAAAAGGGTTGGTACCAATTGAGGTTGCTGGGATATCAGCGAAACAGGGGGACTGGAAGAAGAGGTCTTTTGGGAGTAGAAAAGAAGGAAGATAGGAAGAAAGAGGGAGTGGACTAGAGGAAGATCCGCTGATTTATTATATATTAAATAAAGAAGTGTTTGAGGGAAATTGCTCCCATTTTGTATATATACTAATTGTTTACAAGTGTATCAAGGAACAGGCAATCTTCATATCATCCGTTCTAATTGTTCAATGGCCAAACCCTGTGCAAAAAACCCTTCAGCGGGTACATATAGAATTGCTGAGATTCAACACAATCTATACTAGATTTATTATTCACCATCTAAAGTAGTTCAGTTTATCAAATTTAGTTGATTTTATTGGTCAAAATATGCAAAAAATAGCCAACTATAATGATTTAAACTCATCTTGCTATGATCTCATACTTGCCTGGATTTTTAATATACCCTCAGCCATAGGACATTGTTGATAGGGTTAATAATTCCGTTATAATCCTTTGGAATAGTAATTCCCCATTCAGTAAATATTAATTTTTATTCTGTTTACAGTTGGTTACCCTAGATCATACTAAAAACTGAAATATCCCTAGAAACAGGTATAAATACATTTGGTTCTTATCACAATAAATCATCAGATTATAAAGTTTAACTTCCTGTTGTGTTTCTTATCTTCCAGTTTTAAGAAATATTATGCCCTGGGAATTTTAAGTCATAAATACCCAGGATGACTGATGACAATTGCCAAATTGACAATCCAGAAAACACTGAGAGTTACGCTCCACCACCCACCACCCATCAGAAATATATCAGAATCCTCTAGTTCCCTGAAAATTGGTGATCCTGCCAGGGAACCTGTGAATGCCTTCCAGAGCCAGAATGCTACCCTGACATTAATAGAACTCTACACAAGGCAAACCCTAGAGAAATTTGAAAATGGTCCTAAAGATGAATGGTTAGAAGCCTATAACTCCTGGGGTGATTGTGATGTAAGTGACAGCCAACAACTCCATAAGGTTCCCAGCCTTCTAACAGGTGTGGCAAGGAGGTGGCATAGTGCCAACCTCCCATTCACCTGAGGTGAATGTGTAAATCCTGGGGAATGTCCCCTGTGTGTAGATTGGGCACTCTTTCTGTTTCCAAGTAAAAAGGTTCCAAAGAGAGTGGCTGTACCCCTCATTACCCAGGGTGACCTCACCCACATGGTAGATGAGTGCTGGGTAACAGCTCTCCATCTTTGGATCCTTCCCCTGGTGCCCACACTCACCTCTCTGAACTTGTCTGCCAGATCAGGAAATCTGCGCCAAGATCACTGAATCAAAGTTGATTGGTCCAAAACTGATTGAAAACAAGCCCAACAATTGGAAACCACATAGTCAAAAAGGGATGAAGATTAAATTATCAGCCAGAATTCCTGACAGTTTTGATTTGGCCAGCAGTGCAATTGTTGAAATTAACCCCTCTCAAAATCATCAGAGATGATCCACGACATGCAGGTAGTAGCATTGGAAACCATCGATGATAGTTAAAGCTCCCATCTAGAAAATTGGGAGTTGTGGCTGGTGTAAATCTTTTGACTGAACAAATGGCCCAGCGACTGGGCATGGACAGGTTGGGCATCCCAAACCTGTTTCCAACCAATTGGGACTGCCCATATGTGGGGTGGCCCTGGAGAATTCCTGTTGCTCGTTGGGCCAGATGCTGTTGCGCCAACTGCCAGAAATGAAGTTGAGCCTTGGTTCAGGCGTTTGAGGTCAAAATTCAGTGACTCAGCCTGCTGCCAAAACTTTGATGTTAATTCCTATTAAGCTTATCTGTCCCCATCCCCCAAAAATTGGCTGGTTAGGTCAAACTTGAGGGACCTGATCCCTGCTTGTTCCCACATCAATTGACCACTATGTAATCAGTTGCATTGTACTGAGAAAATTGTTGGTCAATTTTCTTCACTTTACTTAAATAAAATTCTACCACTAAAAACTATCAATTTTCTACTTTATTGATAACATTCTGGCCGTATCCCCAATGGCATTACTTTGGTGGCCTGTCAGTCCCTATACCAGATGGGCTTGACCAGTATTGATGATTACTATGGCTCCCACCATTGCAACTGGATTCAACGGGCCAGATACTTCTGGAAAAATAACCCCCTTATTTCAACTATACGCCTTCAATATACTGGATCTTGTGGCCTTACATCCACCATTTCCAAGCAAAAATCTGCCCCCTTGTCTCATCAGTTGTACTGAACCCACTCACCGGTGACCTTAAAGAAATGATCCCAGTGGTACCATCCCCTGCAGTAAGACCATATATCTGGGTTTGTCACTATTTGGTTCATTTTCAGGTTGGTATTCACATTGGCCCTACACCAATGATTTATCATTTCCCAATTTGTGACTCCATATAACGTCATATGTGTGGCAATGCCTCTGGCATTCTGGCTTGATTTCTGGGTACTCACGCATCCTGACTGGCAGGTCAGTCTAAACTTCGTCTGCCATTTTCATGACATAATTGACCAACCATTGTTTCCTGCCACTTCCACCTTGCTCTTCAAGGTGGGTGTTGCAGTGGTTACCCTTTACCAAATGAACGTGCAATCAGTAGTCTGCTTCTTGTTGTTCATTTGGTCACTTGCAAATCTTGTGGGTAGTATCCGCTTTACCTTAGAGAAATTGCTTCAGACCGGCAGAGCCTCATGGATTACTGCCTCTCCCCCACCTAATATTAAGGAAGGAAGTCACGTGTTCCTTCCCATAAATTGTGAATCAAATTCTTGACGCCCTCGTTGAGGTGCAAATAGTTCTGAGATTGCCCTTAACAATGCCGCTGCATTATTCCATGCCCAATAAGGGGTCGCTTTGTTGGACGCTGTAGAAGGGGATGCCCATTGGTGGGTATGAGGCCTTCTGCATTCTTTCTCAAAAGTGGAGGATCCCACCTCGCTGATTGCCGTCATATCAGCTGCTTTGAAACCCCCTGTGTTGCACTCAGACATTTATTACAAATGCTTTTTACTATGCCTGAAGCCCCCAGCGTGGCTCTTTTGGTCTCTACCTTCTGCAAACAGGCTCCCACACTGGATCTCTCTAATGATATGCTTCAGGAAATCTTTATATTAGGGTTGGATTTGGTTTCTGCTCATCATGAGGTTTGGTCCACCTTGAGATGAACGGTAGTCAGATATGTAACGCTGTGACCACTATTAACGGCACCCCTAACTATACTTCCCACTATCAAAGGGAAATTTTATGATAGGACTACCCAAAAATGATGCGGATGCAGTTTTTACCATTGAACCAGTGTTATTTCCAGCCTCAAAGCCCGTCACTACTCCTGCGTTGGAGTTGGGTTATCCTGGTTCACATATAAATGAATAAGTAAAAGCCCAGATGGAGAAAGCTGGTTCCCAAGCCCTTGTTCTTCCCAACTTTACTCCATAAAAGGCCCCTGACCTTCCCCCCAATTTACCTGCCATTTCTTCGGTTGCAACAGAAATGCCCAAATCTACCAATAAACAAAACTTCGCTTATTTCTCATTACCTATGAAGATTAGTATCAGATTTCACCATGTCTCCTTTGAGGCCTTGGTGGATACTGGAGACATTGGTAATTTCATGAGTTTTGAGTTAGCCCAACAATTGGAACCGGACATGGACGTAGGTCCATTGGTGATGGTGGCTTCTTCAGCCTCCAAGACATTGTATATAGTCCGTCAGCCAGTGCATTTTTTGGTACACCAGTTTAGCTTCTATGATCATTTTTCTGCCATGCCAAACTTAGTGTTTCCGGTGATCTTGGGGGTTGGATGGTGGCGCTGACAACATGTTAGAATCCACCTGGAGTCAAACATGTTGTTTTTCATTAATGATCAAATGGAGGGTGAATTTCCCTTAGTTGAAACTCTTAAGAAAACTCAAGGTTGCAGTTCTATTACTTCCCTTGTTTCTCCTGCGGGTCTTTCATATGATTTTCCCAAAGATTTAATGTACTACTGAAGTAATCTTTGATTCCAAAAAGGCTGATTGTCTGCCTCCTCATACTAAATTCTTTTGGGATTTAGAACAATGGAGCAGTTGGTGAATATCAACTGTCCGTTGTATCCCCACACAGCAGAGGAGGAGGTTGCACTTAACACTTGGTTAGATGATATGCTTAAAAAAGGGTGTTGTTTAAGGAGACATTACCAGTCACGTCTCCCATCATCTTCGCTAAAAAACTGATAGTTCCCTCCACTCCTGCTTGGATTTTGGACACTTAAACAAAGTTGTGGTTCACAATCCCTACCCTCTGCCCCTGGAGCAGACTATCATTCAAGCAATCGCTAAATATCGTGTGTTTTCTAAGCTGGATCTCATCAATGCCTTCAACCAGATTTGGGTGATGGAAGGGCAAGAGTGGTTAACTGCGATCTGAATGAAGAGAGGCATTTTCCAATTCTGCATAATGCCCCTTGGATTGAAGAATGTTCCCGCTACATTTCAATGAATGCTTGACAGTGTACTGGGTGACCTCCAGTTTACTTGCGTGGTTGCCTATATTGATGACATTCTGGTTCACTCCCTGACTCCCAAACAACATGCTAAAGACTTGGAAGCGGTCATGGCTGCTTTGCACAAGGCGGGCTTGTTTGTCAAGCCTTTCAATTGTGAGTTCTACAAGGAGGAAGTTACCTTTCTAAGGAACCTAGTCCCTAAGGATGGCTATGAGATTCCTACCAATAAGTTGGATACTATCCATAAATGGCCAACTCTGACAACCCAGAAACAATTATGGAGTTTCTTGAGAACCATTACCTTCCTAAAGAAATTTTTCCCGGCCCTTTCCCAGTTAGCTGCCCCGCTCCACCCCCTCACAGGCAAGAATGTGCCATTTCATTGGACGCCCAAATGACAGCAGGCTTTTGAGTTGATCAAAGAGGTGTTTTTATCCCTGCCTGTCCTTAAACATGCAGATCCTGCCAAGCCATATATTGTTGCATGTGATGCCCCCTCAGTGGCAGAGGGGGCAGCTCTGCTTCAATAGCATGATGGCTTGGAACATCCAATCACCTACTTTTCCCTGAAATTTACTTCTATGGAGCAATCCTGGGCCATCTACAATAAGGAGTTGGCAGCCGTAGCGTGGGCGTTGACTCATTATTGGCATCTGTTACAGGGTGCTCTGCATAAGTTAACTGTATGCACGGATCACTAAGCTTTCTTGTATTTCTGTAAACCCCAAAAATTGGCACATCAGCAAGCTTGCACCTATTGGGACATGTGCAGTTTCAATTTCAAATATGATTTCATAAAAGGTGCGCTTAACATACTTCCCAATTTACTTAGCTGCAACCTGGCCCACTGTCCCTTGGACCCAAATGAAGTGGATCTCATTACTGTGATTCCTGCCACTCAAATTTTGTTAATAGTTTCCCCCATTGTTTCTCCAGTCACCCTTGCTCCTGACGTTCCCCTAGTTACACAGGTCTTAGCAGCCCAAATGACCTGCCCTGAAGGAGTGGATTTATGTGAGCAATTGTCCCTCCAAAATCAAAAACACTCCCTGTATTCCTTGGTGGAAGGCCTCACTTATTTTAGGTCGCAAATTTGGGTTCCCTCTCTCTTCAGAGATGGGGTATTTCATGAGCATCACAACCCTCCCACAATTGGCCATCCAGAAAATAAGAAATGCATCAACTTGATCAAGCGGACCTACAATTAGATGGGTTTAACTAAGGAAGTTCCAGTCTAGATCACCAATAGCGTTAAATGTACTTGGGCAAAGTTGGATTGCTCTGGTAGAAATGGGCTTCTACACCCCTTACAACAGGCGGAGGGTCCATGGACATCGGTGTCTGTGGATTTTATTGTTGAACTCCAATGCTCTAATGGGTTTACAGCGGTGATGGTGGTGGTTGATTGTTTTACCAAGTTTTCCCTTTTTATCACCTGTGCTTCCACAATTATGTCAGAGGAAACTGACCATCTCTTTGTGCACCATGAGTTTTTAATGTTTGGTCTCCCGCAGGAGATCATCAGTGACCATGGTTTACAGTTCACAGCGCGGTTCTATAGTGAACTTTTAATTATTTTAAAATTTTTCCCCTGTCACTCCACAGTGTATCATCACCAGTCCAATGGATAAACTGAGCAAGTTAACCAAGCCCTAGAACAGTACCTGCGTTGCTATGCTGCAGCTGCACAGGACACCTGGGCTAACAACCTTCCCCTCACTCAATTTGCCTACAACAATGGGATTCACACTTCCATGGGGTTTTCTCCTTACAAAGCAATGCTAGGATATAATCCCTCTTTTTTGGTCAGACCCTGCTTGTGGCCTAAGGTCCAAGATGCCGCAGATCATGCTGAACATATTAGGTCTACTCAATCTTTAGTGCAGAAGCACCTCACTAAAGCTATTGGAGACTACAAGTGGTTTGCAGATTGTAAGCGACTCAAGGGTCATGACATAATGGTGGGCTCCTATGTTATGCTTGATATGCGTCATATGAGAATGCAAGTACCCTCCCGTAAGTTCACAAGTAAGCGTTTGGGCCCCATTTGGTGGAGGAAGACTTGGGCAATGGTGCGTTCTGGTTAAAACTACTAGCCCATTGGAAACAGCACCCCATCTTACACATTTCCCAGTTGTCACCATTAAGGGCACTGTTCCCACAGATCCTGAGCTGATTGTAATTAAAAATGCAGAGGATGCTGAAGTGGAAAATATCCTATCATCCCACAAGTCCCAAAGGTTTATTCAGTATATTGTGTCCTGGAAAGGATATCCAGCCTACAAGAACAGTTGGGTTAAGGCCTGCGATTGTGCTAACTGCATGGAACTGGTTGAGGCGTTTCATGAATCCTACCCTGACTCTCCCCAACCCCCAAAAAAGTCGCAACTGTGATGGCAATCAAATTGCCCAAAGCGCACAAAAATGTGGCCCTGGTGCAGTTTCCTGGCGGTGGTGCCCTTCCTTTGGAAAAAGAAAGGGTAATGTAAGTCCTGGGGAACGTCCCCTGTGTGTAGATCGAGAACTCTCCATTTCTGAGTAAAAAGGTTCTGAAGAGGGTGGCTGTACCCCTTGTTACCCAGGGTGACCTCGCCCACGTGGTAGATGAGCGCTGGGTAACATCTCCTCTTTGGATCCCTCCCCAGTGCCCAAGATCACCTCAGACAAACTTGTCTGCCATATCAGGGAAAACTGCACCAATATCACCAAATCAAAGTTGATTAGTATGAAACTAATTGAAAACAAGCAAGCAATTGGAAACTACATAGTCAAAAATGGATAGAGATTGAATTATCAGCCAGAATTTCTGACAGTTTTGATTTGGCCAGCAGTGCAATTGTTGAAATTAACCCCCTCTCAAAATCATCAAGGATGATCCACAAAGTGCAGGTAGTAGCATTGGAAACCATCGATGATAGTTAAAGCTCCCATCTAGAAAATTGGGAGTTGTGGCCGGTGTAGCTCTTTTGACTGAACAAAGGGCCCAGCGACTGGGCATGGACAGGTTGGGCATCCCAAACCTGTTTCCAACCAATTGGGACTGCCCATATGTGGGGTGGCCCTGGAGAATTCCTGTTGCTCGTTGGGCCAGATGCTGTTGCGCCAACTGCCAGAAATGAAGTTGAGCCTTGGTTCAGGCGTTTGAGGTCAAAATGTCAGTGACTCAGCCTGCCGCTGAATTCTTAGATGCTGGTTCCTATTGAGCTTATCTGCCCCCATCCCCCAAAAAATTGACTGGTTAGGTCAAACTTGAGGGACCTGATCCCTGCTTGTTCCCACGTCAATCAACCACTATGTAATCAGTTGCATTGTACTGAGAAAATTGTTGGTCAATTTCCTTCACTTTCCTTTAAATAAAATTCTGCCGCTAAAAACTATCAATTTTTTACTTTATTGATATCCTTCTGGCCATATCCCCAATGGCATTATTATTATGGCCTGTCAGTCCCTATACCAGATGGGCTTAACCAGTATTGATGATTACTATGGCTCCCACCATTGCAACTGGATTTAGAGGGCCAGATACTTCTGACAATACACACCCTTATTTCAACTATATGCCTTTAATATACTGGGATCTTGTGGCCTTACATCCACCATTTTCAAGCAAAAATCTGCCCCCTTGTCTCCTCAGTTGTATTGAACCCACTCACCGGTGACCTCGAAGAAAAAGTCCCAGTGGTACCATCCCCTGTAGTAAGACCCCCAGTGTCTGGGGGTTTTCACCATTTGATTCAATTTTCAGGTTGGTATTAACATTGGCCCTACACCAAAGATTTGTTATTTCCCAATTATGGCTCCATATAAGTCATACGTACAGCAATGCCTCTGGCATTCTGGCTTGATTTCTGGGTACTCACGCATTCTGACTGGCAGGTCAGTCTAAACTTCTTCTGCCGTTTTCATGACATAATGGCAGCAGCGTGACCACGCTAAGTTTCAGGTATCCACCACACAACTAAAAGAGAAGTTCTGGCACATGCACCTGAAGAATTATGATAATGTCAACCATTTCCTGGATAATTTTGAAGACCTACTTAGACAATGGAACCAACCTAGCAACTGACGCTATGATAATATGAATCAACAGTTACTGGAATAGTTTATTGATGATTTAGAAGAACCATGCCTAAATGCTGTCCTGGTTACCCAACCTCATATGCCAATCATGCCATTGAAGTCTGCCGCCAATATGCTTGCCTAGCCAGCCATCGGCCTACAAAATCAAACACCAGAAGGCTGGAGCTAGAGGAAGAAGAACGTGAGAATGAGACTACCACAAAGTTCCAAAATAACAGCCCTCCATCTGAGTTTACCACACAGATGAATGCCTTCTTGGAGCAAGTACAACAGCTCACTATGCTAGTACAAGGATGACCACCACGAAAGAACCTTTGCTGCCACAATTGTAATGAGCCTGGGATTCATCTCAGAGAGTGCTGAAACCCCTGCTGGAGGTGTATAGTGGTTCATTTTGATGGAAGGTGTCCTGCCAGAGTTAGTCAAAGAAATCATGATGCACCTCCAGCTCCTGGGCAGGCAAATTTTTCCCAGTCTGTATCCTATCAGTACCATAATCTTCCACCAATGCCTTATGAGGGAGCGCCAATGGGACCCTATCCGCTGTATCCCTATTCTTATACAACTCCACCATCAAATGATAGCTATGGAATGGGGACATTGCCTTACCAGCACCCCTATGTTGGGCAACCACCAGGACAGCCTTGATCCCCCTCTGACAGATTGAGTACTCATCATTAAAGCCTGAAACAGAACAAGCTTAACAACTCCTGATGGCAGAAATATATGATGCTGAAAAACGGAAGCAAGAAGAATTAGCCAGCCATAATATATATGACCCAACCAAAAGAATGAAAATTGATGACATTTTGAACCCTGAGCAGAAAAAACTCAATTAATCACATGTAGTACCTATGGAAGAATATGATGAACCCAGAAGAAAACAAGATGATACCTCTCTCTAATTACCTGAATTTGCCAAGCAGGCTATGGAAAACGTGCATCCTCAACACTACCCAAGTAATACAGCAGTTGTCCTTACAGAAACCCATCAAGTAGTGAAGAAAATAACTGCCACAAAATTTTGAGTACCACAACAACCTATGGTGCCAGTTCCTAACACAGCATCATACAGACATAAAGGGGTCTCAGCTACAAAGATTTTAGTTGAGACAATTATCCCAGTACTCCTTGAGGACTTGTGCAAGTCCAGCCAGCACTACGGCAAGACCTTTACCAAGCCATTGGTCTAACCTGACTTCTAAATGAATGCCCAAAACAAGAATCCATACTCACTATTACAGAAGCACCCTACACCATGAGGTCCCTCTTCAGATATTCAGTGCCCACCCTCCTCAATAAAGGTTCTTCAGCTAATATTGTGATAAAGAAGTTCCTTCCGGACATTAGATATGAGGACATCCTTCAGAGCGACATGGTCTTCCTAATGGCTGGTGGAACTCAACAATCTTGTTGTGGTTAAGTATTTGACATTTCTGTGGAGATAGCTGGCAAAATATGCTATATTGATGCAGTAGTTTTTTAACACTACCACTTCCAGTTGTTGCTTTCCTGAAAGGCCCTAAAGGAGTTTGGAATACATGCCAACTTTGAATCAAACCAATGGTTTATGTAGACAGAAAAAGGATGAAGCCCCCCAACATCACATATTCTAACCCAGAAAGGCCATCTGATACTCCTGAGCAACTGTCTACTTATTGGTATGATAAGTTAACAGAAAAATTAATGCTCTAACCCACCTGGAGGATCAGCAAAAAGCAAATCTATCACAACTACTCAGACAATTTGAGACACTTTTCTGCCATGATAGTGATGAAGTTCTCCTCTCAGACTTAGGTTCACACCAGATTTATGTTGATGATGCTAAACCCATTGCCAGATGATCCTACCGCCTGCCACAGGCATTAGAAATTTTTTTTAAAAGCAGAGATCAAGAAAGGGCTTTCCAGTGGCCTCATTCGCCCTCTCAATCACTGTGGGTGTTCCATGTCATAGTTGTCCCCAAAAAGAATGGAAAACTCCGCTTGTGCATTGACTACATCCCTCTAAACTGAGTAACAAAGAAGCATGCATACCCAATACTACTAATCACAGACATCTTTAATAACATGGGAGGCGCACAGCACTTCACCAATATCAATTTTTTCTCTGGATACTATCAGCTAGCAATGGAGGAAGAGTCTATCCCAAAAACGGCGTTTGTCACCAAATTTGGATAGTTTGAATACACTCAAATGCCCTTTGGCCTTACTGGAGCTCCTAGAACTTTCCAAAAGGTTATTGATGAATTATTCCGTGGATTAACAAGTCAGTATGTCACTGTTTACCTTGATGATATCACCATCTATTCCACTGGTTTCAATCAACACCTGCAGGACCTAGGAGCAGTACTTTATTGGATCAAGGAAGCAAACCTTGGCATTAATGAGTCAAAGCTTATACTCTGCACTAGAGAGCTGAAGCTGCTAGGGCACATTAACTCACCAGAAGGAAAACGCACTGACACCTCTAAGGTGGAAGCTATTTCAACATGGCTCATCTCAAACAATGCAGATAAACTTCTTAACTTTCTGGGAAGTGTCAACTACTATCGGAAATTTGTTACAAACTTCAGCAAGATAGATGCTCCATTATACTGAATCCATAAGAAGGGAACCCCTTGGGACTTCAGTGATGCTTTCCACCAGAGTTTTGTCGCCTGAGAAATGCATTAGTTCAAGCTTCCATGCTGATTTTCCCCAGCTTTGATGAATAATTTCAGGTGTTCACAGATGCCAGTGATTATGCCATTGGGGCTGTGCTTACATAGCTATGAGGAAATAAGTATTCACCTGTTAAACTCATCTACAAGAAATTTGCCCCAGCGGAATACAAATACTCGATATATGAAAAAGAGGTTCTGGCTGTGGTGTTCATTCTTTGTAAATTCTGATATTATCTGTTGGACTTGCGGGTAACAGTATTCACTGATAACTCAGAAGTAAGTTTTCTGCTAAACAATACCATCCCAAATGGGCGCCGGGTACATTGGAGATATGAGCTAATGGTGTTTGATTTAAAATTTGTGCACCTCCCTGGATGGCTTAAAGCAGTAGAAGATAGGTTATCACAAATGCACAATAACCCAGCAGAACCAGCAATCATCTATATGGGGGAGATCAATCTTGAGAATGAGATTCTGAAGATATGGAAGTTCCTAGAAGATTTTGAAGTGCCAAGTGATATCCAGGATATAACATCATTTAAGAAACGTTGTTCAAAATTTCCAACAACTGAAGGGCACCTGTATGTATGTACTAAAGTATCAGTGGCCCAGATGGTTACAAGAAACCAATGCAAGCAGCGGATGAAGGAGGTCCATGATAACGCTGGACACCTTGGAGTACAAGCCACCTGGTTGAGACTCTTTGTTGTATACTGGTGGCCAAATGCCTACACTGAAGTCAGTAATTATGTATCCACATGCCATGCCTGCCAAGTCTACGCTAAGTCGCCAGGTGCCCATAAACCCCTGAACCCTATAGCAACCCCTGGACTATTTGAGATGCGGTACTCAACTTTATGGGACCTTTAAGAGTTGCCACTGAAGGATCAAAGTATATTATAGTAGCCACCAAATACTTTAGCCGTTGGCCTGTTGCTAAAGCAGCTACCCAAGATGATGCATCCACCACAGCCCAGTTCCTATATGAAGAAACATTTACTATCTATGGACCATTTTGCCTTATCCTGACTGATTGGGGATCACATTTGAATAATAAGTTAATTGAGGAAATGTTGGCCCAGGTACACACTTGTCACTCCATGACAACAGTATAAAACTTTCAGTGTAATGGCCTAATGGAATGATTGAATCAAATACTGATGCATGCCCTATAACAAAACATCATAGAAAACCCTGATAAATGGACTGAACGCTTACCCACCATCTTTTAGGCATATCGTCCAAAATCCATAGTACTACCAAGCGTACACCATATGAACTACTGTTTAAAATAAAGTTTCAGCCCAACCCATTGGCCAAGCAACTCAGCAACCATTTCTCATCAACCTGGCACTTAAAATGATCTGACATGGAGAAACTGGTACAAAATAATGCCCATCAAATGAAGACCAACTATGAAAACCACCTCAAAACCCTCCAGGGTTTTACAGTAGGTGACCTAGTCCTCCTGTATCAAAATTGACCTATGAACTCCCACTCCAAGAAAACTCACCCACATTTCAAAGGGTCGTTTGGAGTTACCAAAGTACTTCCCTATGGAAACTACAACCTAGAAACCCTTAATGGAGTGCAATATCAAGCAAACATCAATGGCAACCGTCTTAGGATTTACCAGTATAAAAATGAATAGGGAGAGCTTTTCTTTCCTGTAACAATCACTTTAGTTACTATGATTCGATTTGAACAGCAATTTTTGATAATCACATAGGAGAGATGGGCGATTTTAATAATAAATCCAATACAACCTGGGCGAGCGTTGCATCAAGAGGTGCGCAAAACAGTGCACCCAAGGGCAAGAAACTCTCTGGAGGGGGACCAGGAACCCAAGCCGCCAAGAAACCACAAACTCAGACACCATCCGGGTCTATGGTGCTTACTATAAATAAGATCAATACATGTATATTCAATGTAACCAACCTCTTTCAAAGGCGGTGCTTGGGCTTTGACTCTTCCTTGGGGATGAGTCCCTGACCCTGTGGGAGAAAACATGCGAGGCACAGCCCTCCCTTTTCCCCCATGTGGTATATGTTGCCACCAACAACATGGGCTGCGGCTGGATCAATATTGATTTTGAAACAGCCAAAGAAGCGGAGGCTGCAGCAAAAGTCTACATCAAAATTGCCCTTTTTGAGGGAAAAAAAATAGTGTGCACCGCGCACACCAGATGGAACAAAGCAAAAAATTTGTTCATCTCATTAGACTCGCTCCCTACAAACCTTCCTTGTAAGGTAATTGAGGAGGAGCTCCACAAAGGGCTCATAGCTTACGGAGAAATTATGCAACTCAAATTACAACAATTTCGCCTGATGCCAACCCTGTGCACTGGCAAAGCTATCGCCGTGATCAACCCATTCCCTGAAGTGGAAGATGACTTATCAAGAATCCCCCACACAGCAGAGTTTCACTTTGCAGATGGGGGACAGTCATCCGCATTCTGAGTTACACTGGAACGTGCACCACCTATATGCAACCACTGCGGTTCATTGGGACACAAGGAACATGCATGCCCCGTGAAGGAAGGCTTAATGGAATCAGACTACTGTGAGGAAGCCATGGACAAAAGTAACGAAAACTTCGCCAGAATGACCAATGGTCACCACCCATTCTTCTGGGGTGAAGATGGACTTTACTCCATCGTGGACCCAGTTACACATAAACAACGCAAAGCGACACAAAAAGCCTGCAAGTGGGCAGCGGCTGAGGCGGTAGCGCACGCAGAATCATCCGTCAACCTCAGACAAATTCAAGAGGATATTTCAGATATTCACAGAGCCAACCATTCAGAACAAAATGCCCAGGTTGAAAATTTTCACAGCAATTTGACTGAGTCACCAAGTGACATCAATCATGCACACTTTGAGGAACAATTCAACCGCAATATGGGCGAAAATGTGGTGCACAATTCTCCAAATTCAAACTAAAAATCACAGAACCCAATCAGCACCCCGCATTGAACCATCATGAGATACGTGCGGGAAAAGATAACACAAATTACAAAAACTGCAAATCCCACGAAAAATTGAGTCAGATCAAGGGAACTGATACTGTCACTGAGAGAGTTGGAGTACGGACGTGGAGCATGGCTAAAATGAGCTGTGGTGGGTTAGGGCCAGAGGGCCCTCCCAACTGCTCCTGAGGCGCCGCGGGCACCTTAGTATCAATAGGGATGCTAAACATCATGGGAGCCAGGGCTAAACGTCCCAGGCCAAAAAGCTGGACTTCCTGCAAAAACCCCTTTGTAGACATCTTGGCCATCCAAGAAACCCACTGTCTATAAGGGGATGAAGGATCCTGGTCAGCCAGGGTTTCACCATCACAATTGGTATGGATGTCTCACTGTGGAGTGATCATCCGAAATAACAAAAAATTAAAATCTACAAACTCCTCATCATACCTTCACAGCTGCATCCTGGTAGCAACGATCACATACCAAGAGGAAACAATCTCAATAGCATGCATCTATGCACTGTGCACCACAGCTGAGAGAAAAAAATTTCTCAAAACTGTTCCAACACTCACCCTCCCACCAGATACCATCCTGTTGGGTGACTTTAACTGCTGGGATAACCACGACATGGACTGATGGCCAAACCCCAGGGGATACCCACTGAGACACATCGAATTCCGCACAATGAAGGCATCCCTTGGACTAAAGGATGCCCTCCCCCCAAATCACCACTCCTTCCCCACATGACACAGCTCAACATATGCGAGGGAATGCTCATATCAATGAGTCGCATCAATCACATCCTCGTTCTACAATCCCAATGATCAAGAATTTCCAAATTTACAACAAAAAAGTCAATTTTTCTGACCACTGACTTGTTTCAGTGCAGTTATTGCCAACCCAAACCCATGCACAGGTGTCGCCCAGTTGAAAGTTACACCCAGAAAACATAAAATTACCCAAAATAACTGGATGGGTTGAACATGAGGCCACGAACCAAGAATATACAGACTCATTCACCTCAGATCCCATTGCAACATGGGCAAATTTCAAAAAGGAACCAATCAACAAAACCTGACATATTGCATCATGTAAGTACACCGCCGATACAGCCACAATCAGGAGTACCTTGGCGGAACTGGAACACCTCAAGCATAACACTCAAAGACCCAGTTATAGCCCCAATTGGGGGCGCAAATGGGCGGAAATATCCGCCCAACTAAACACCCTCATCTTTGAGCACCAACACAGAATCAAAGTATTGAACAAAGGTAAGTTCATAAAGAAAGGAGAAACATGTTCAACATATTTCTTCCACCAATTCAACTCCCGCGGCAACCAGCCTGCATACACACAGGTCCGCAAGACTGACGGCACTGTGGCAACTGACCCTGAGGAGGTCAAGGCGGAAGTACACCGCTATTACACCAAATTATACCGCGATACACTAACTGACCCACAAAAAATCACAAAATTTATACAAACTTCTGGAATACAAAGTACACTGCTGAACTACAATATTCTAAATCTAATTACATGGGAGGAGCTTTGGGATACAATCCGCGGTGCACCATGTAGGAAATGCTCAGGGCCTGATGGGATACCCTATGAATTTTACAAAAAATATTTTCAACAAATTGCCCCCCTACTAATGGCGTCTATGAACCAGTGCTTGCTGGAAACACGCCTCTTACCTGGTGGCCATGAATCATATGTCATAATCTTATATAAAAAGGGTGACAGATTGGACCTGGCCAACTGGCGTCCAATCACACTATCTAATACTGACACAAAAATTCTAACAAAAATTTTAGCAGCCAGATTAGGCGCAATTGCCTCTGACGTCCTATCACCCTAACCAGTTTGGGTTTATACCAGGGCGCTCAATCTGTAAACATACACCCTGTTGCAAACATATGTCAGTCCAAAGCAACTGGAGCCCTAGTCTTCTTAGACCAGGAAAAGGCATATGACCGCGTTAGCTGGTCATACCTAAAGGAATGCCTACACGCTTTCAAACTCCCACCCAGATTCATAAACTGGGCAATGCTCCTCACAGAACCTGCAACCATAGCTGTATGCAACCCTGGCTTCCTAACTAACAAGATCACACCACATAGAGGGCTCAAACAAGGGGACCCTCTCAGTCCATTACCGTATAATTTCAGTTTTGATCCACTCCTCCGCGTAACTGACTCACGCCTCATGGGCATAACTGCACAAGGCCAGCCAACAGTCAAGATACTGGCCTTTTTGGATGACTGCGTGGTAGGCATAGCTAACAACAATGATGCCTGACAGCTGGAACGCACCCTAGAGGAATACTCCATGGTGAGCAACGCATCACTTAACAAAAGGAAAACAGAAATAATTCTCTTAGGCAAGTACACCAACAACTAGGCTATCACACCAGAACCTCACACCCCATATGAAGGAAAAACCCACTAATCTTACCCTTTGCATCACCTCCCACCATCACTCCTGTCCGCCACCTTGGGATATGGCTGGAAACAGGGGGATATGCCAATGAGACAATAGAAAGCAACCTACTACAGCGGGTATCCAAACGCGTCGCCTCCCTCAAGGGAAGATCCCCAGGACTAATGGGGCAAGTAGCAGTTGCTAACTCACTCATCCTCCTAATACTATGGTACCCTGCCAACACAATCGCCTTCTCACCCACCTTTATAATATCAATCCGCGCGCTCATCCAGGGCTGGCTGTGGCCCGGGTCCCATCCTCCCATATGTATGGAAACACTCTTTGGCCCACGCTCAAGCGGAGGCATGGGACTAATAGATTTTGAGAGCCACGCCAATCGCATCCTGGGTACCTGGATAAAGGGAAGTCCCTGCCCCAGACCTCCCACAACAACACTGGTCCAGGGCAGCGAGAATTAACTTCTCACAGGCGCTCAAATTAACCAACCCACATAGCTCACCCAGACTACTATCATACCTTACTAAACACCCTACCGCAACAGGCCCTCATGGAACCCCCTCACTTCAAAAAAATCCTCTGAACCATCCACCGCATGGGATGGACCATAGAGAACACTGGCACTGTGCAGGGAAGGGGACGACCCAGCCCCCACTTTAAATTAAGAAATCCAGAAAACCACCCCCAGAGAGACATGCTTGCTATGACCCCAACCATTGCTAAAGAATACCTAGATGCGTTGGACATCCCCTACGATTTAACCACACAGAAGACAGTGTGAAAAATGATGCACCACCCACTCCTACAGCCGAGGGTAAGAGCCAACGCTTGGCGCTGTCTGAGAAGGACCTATAGGACAGCGGACCACTCCAATTTCCTCCACGAAACCTGCGCAGTATGTGGAGGGGAGGGCTCCCTACATCACCGCCTAGAAACATGCCCCCCAACCAAAGCCATATGGCAGGAAGTCGCGCGCCTGCTTAAGATCCAAAACGAGCAGAAATTTTCTATATCAAAGAGCCTCCTCACGCTCCAGATTGAATCACCAACCCCATCTACCCTCCACACCCTAATGATACCCATTACAATGTGGACAATACACACCATTGCCTTAGATGCGTTCAAGGGCACGGTCCCAACCATCCATGGGGTTATCAACAGGTTCCACGTCCACTTACTGGAGCTCTTCCAAGCCTGGCTCTATGGATATATGAGGCCAAGGCAACAGGCGCTCATAGAATCTTGGTTCCCACTCTGGTTTCTCCACACAGACCCCTTCCTTCACACCTGCTACATAGTGGGGGAAACCCCCTCAGAATAGCGCACCAACCCCCCCCCCCCATACCTGGCAGTCCCGCTGGCAACAGGGGTAACTTGAGTACCCTGGGGTTCCCAATTTTATCTATCTTCGTTTTCCACACATACTTGGTAATGCCCGTCCCATGGTTGGCTTGCCTCAGTTAAATAAAAAAATAAATAGGGAGAATGTCAAACAGATTAATAATTCCATTATAATCCACTGGAATAGTAATTCCCATTAATTAAATATTTTTTTATCCTGATTACAGTTGATTACTCTAGAACATTCTAGGTACTGAAATACCCCTAGAAACAGGCATAAATACCTTTAATTATTATCACAATAAGTCATAAGATTATAAAGGTTAACTTTCTGTTGTGTTTCTTATCTTCCAGTTTTAATAAACATACTTCCCTGCAAGCTACACTTGCATTGATGTGGCAAAAACTTCTCTTTTTAATTACAATTATCCTGAAACCTGCCAGCGCATCAAGTCTTTCACTTGTGTGCTGGCTCTCATCACTTTCTCTGAGCATCAATTTGCGTAATATGTTGAGGCAATGGATACCGCTGGCCTCATAAAATAAAGAAAGCTCACAACTATACCTCCTTATGCCCCATGCCACTGATGCTCCCACCCTGATGCTGTCCGCCATGGTCCACCAGCTAAAGCGGGCGCAGGACAAAAGTTTCCCCAAAGCTTCTTCACCTTCTAATAAGGCTTCCTAGGCTGTTAGATGAGGTGCCATATTATGATTTTTTATTTCTAATGATCCCTTTGTTTGTCCCATTTTATTATAAAGATGCATGGTGGCTCCCCCTTTTGGGTTGAGCACCACTAGTGCTAAAAAAGAGTTATACTTCCCTGGACATTTTAAGTCATAAAAACCTGGTATCACTGATGTTGACCACCAAAATGATGATCTTGAAAACCCTGAGAGTTACACTCCACCGCCTACAACCCATTAGGGAATAAATCAGAATCCCCTAGTTCCCCAACAACATATGTCAAAAGTTGCTTTAAAGCTATTGATTCACCAATGCCGGAATAAAGTTCATCCAGTGATGTACATTCCCACAATTGAAATCTATCGCTTATGAGTCTATTTTGATATTCTTAATGATCTAATTGTCAGATACTGGACCAATACTTACAAAAGTGAAATGGGACTTAAGTTGAAGCATCCTCTTTTTTTGGAAATTTTAGGCATCCAAATTGGTCATGTAATTCTAGAGTTATGTGTGAACAAACAAAAAAAACGCAAAAAATATACACAGGTCATGTTGATAATCTCCTTCTTTTTCTAAGTTAGTTAAAATTGTGATATAAAACTCTTCTCTATTACCCATTTTTTTTCAAACCTCTAACAAGTCCAAACTCAATTTATTATATGAAATTGCAGAAAACAGGTATATTTTATTGCTTCCCATTTTATTTAAGTCTTAAGTTTTTATTAAACTAAATATTTTCTAGCTTATCTTGCTATTTTTTCAGCATCACCAACTTTTGGAATTTTCAACTATTCCCCAAAAATGACAGCCAATGACCGCTGGTCCATCTTTATTATAATCCAATCACTATAAACTTCACCAAACTGTCACCCACAAAGTATCTGAAGGTTACCAATATTTTGAACAAAGTTGTGATCTTAATAAGGAATAAACATGAACCTTATCCTTGTTTTTTCAGAAATTAAGTTAGAACCAGACTTTTATGAAGTTAATTATAGCAATCATTTATAAACCTAATCATGGACCAGTTGATACATGGTTAAGAGCTTACAATACCTGAAGTAAATTACTAGATGGTTGGCAATTGTAAAAAATTACTAGTGGTTGTTATTGGCAAGCAACATAGTAACCTTTTTACTGCACAGGTTCAGTTCCCTCGTGCACTTCATTGCGTTGTATAGAATGAATTATTAATTGATAATAGTATGGAGACTATTATCCATAGTTGAGTATGGCCTATATTTCGGCCCAACTCTCAGCCAGTTTCCTAATTAAATACTTGTGATGGCATACTCGTAGGGATTTGTTCCCTTGCTCTTGTCCACCTGATCTTTGCTGAGATACCCCGGTGACAGTCTCTTTCAGCCCAACACAGTTGGCAGCTATCCCTGATTGTGGCTCCTTCTTCTCTAGATTCCCGCTCAGATCTTTACTCTTCTCTCTGAGAGTCTTCCAATTATTGCCTTTTGCAATAATATCCTTGAGACAGAACAACACAATGTAAGCTGATGATAGATTAACTATATACCAAATGGTTAACTTAGAATGTTTGTACTAAATGTAGTTATTGTAAAATACTGTTTTTTATTATAGTAAATCTTAGGGAATATATAGTGGGGAATTTGGCTGTCTAACCTTGGTTGACACCTATTCAATGAAATGGCAGCCGTTGCCATTGTATCACCCATCCTCATCTCAGCAGCAAATATCTTCCCCATCCTGGCTAGGATTCTGTCATTGAACTTCCTTGAGACCTCAAACAGAAAGAGTCAGAAAACGTGTCCTTAACGTTTTCCTCTCAATCCAAGTGAACCAACCATATTTGGCTAGTGACCGCTTAGGTAATGGGACTTATTACCCATTGTGGCAGGTCACTCACCAACCAATTGATTCACTAGTTGCAGGTGGCATCACTCGCCTCACAACTTGCTATTCATTCCCAATCAGTTGGTGATGAAACCTGACTGATCCCAATCAGTACACCTGATACTTAATCACTATCAGATGCCCCTATTTCGTTGGCAACTCCGCCCAATGAGATCTTAAGTATTCGTCCAGATTGATCCCCCACGGATATGACCAGGCAAATATCCCAATATCCCCCAACCATAGTTATTCTAAAACTTGGGCCAACCAATTTCCGATTCACTTCACCTTAGGAAATTTCCCCTAGTGATACCAGATAATCTAGCAGGCTGGGAATATGGGCAAAAATCCAAACACATCCCCCCTCTTGCCTAGATTTCCAGTGAGAAAAGGACTGGGGCATGAGAACACCACTTTGGACACTTGGTCAAATAATTCATTGGTTCAAGCGGAGTACACTTGTCAATACTCAATGCTGCTCAGGATGACCTTTGGCATATGGCGTTCTTCCTCTTCCTCCTCGCTACCACCTTCTCAGAGCGCGGTTCCCACAATCTACTGTCATGCTGGGCTGATTGATTTACTCATGATGATATTAGTACCAGGATCCAGTTAACCCCCATCAGGGTATATGACCTGCTGTCATATTCAGGATTCTTGGTCTGGCGTCCTTGATTTCCTGAATTTCTCCTCGTCCTAGACAGGAGACTCTTGCCATCAATGTTCATTTTGCAGCTTAATTAAGAATACTTATTTCTATTCACCCTTGTTATTTCTTTCATAACCTCTTGGCTCAAGTCATTTCTAATTCTTCCCTTATAGAGCTTATACCATTAATTTTGAAATTAATTTCTCCAAAATTGGAGCTTAATGGATTCTAGAGTGCATAATTTCAACTTCTATATAGGTCTGACATCCCCCTCTCATCCAGCTCATATGTCAAATTTCAAGTCGTGATACCAGCAGCTCCTGAATAGTTTGTCTGATCCAGACCTCCGTCTCTTCCAGCAGATGAGTCAGGATGCTCAGTGGAACCTCTTTTATGGTCCTTCCAGGACTCATACACCTAGTCTGGCGCCAGCGGCTAGTCCTTCTGTTGAATTACCAGAAACGGTAACTAAACCCTCTGAAACCAGGCTGACTATCGTTTCAAACAACTCTTGGCTGATTCTTCCTTTGTTGTCAATTCCAGAGTTGGACTTTGAAACTCTTTTGGATTTGGCTCCTTTTTCTGATGCTCTGAACATTGTCATAGATGCTCTGGAGATTATGGCAGTTACTCTGGATTGTTCATTTCTTGCCAGGTCAGACCTGCTCCCTGAGTTCCTCTTCCAACTCGGTCAATATTACAAACCCACTGTTCTGGTCTCTGAGCTCACCATTGGTAACAGTATTCACTTTGAGCTCCCCTACACTGAACTCTGGGCTCAAGTCACCGAGGCTTTGACTCTAATGCTGAATCCCTCTGAACTTGATGACATTCTAGATCGGGATACCACCACTATACTCTTTGCTTTGCTGGCCAAGTTCTTTTAAGTTGGTCCACAAAGCTTTCAGCCTCTCCTGGGTTCCACCATTTGTTCAGATTTAGCTTTCAAGAAGCCCATAGTCTTTGCTTTCAGGATGCAATACGCTCCCTGTATGACTATCTCTTCTCCAGCGCTTCCCATCAGTATCTTTCACTGATGGCACTGATAGGGGGCATGATTTGGCAACCCCCATCAGGTATCCCTTCTTTGTTGTCGGCCCACATGTCCAGTGTCCTTGATGAAGCCCATCATCAAGTGCTCAGGACTAATCTTCTGGCTCCAGTATTGTATTGGGATTACTCGGGGTTATTCACCAATTGCCTCTTCTTATACTGTTGCTTTCCTCCCTGCTCCAGGGTTTTGCGATTGGCTTCATCCAACATCTCAATTTACCTTCCCCTAGTCACTTTCTATCAGGGCTCAGTGTCCACTCAAGAATGTGGTTTTGTGTAGGTCTATCCCTCACTTGCATCCAATCTCATATTGATTTTGATGGGCTGTTTCTTCCTACCACGATTCATCCTCCCTCCCCCAAGAGGCGACATAGGCGGAATCATCCCCATACTGAGGACAATTAATGAAAATAAAAAATTGTAATATCAAATCAGCTTTTTCTCTATACGGCTTATAATCTTTTTTCCCAATATCTCTTATCAATTCTTTATCTTTATTCTTTTTTTCTTATGGGACTTGACCTTATTTTGGTTCAGCGGTCCATCTTCTTTATTTTTCCCCCGAACTGGGTCCTAGGTAATTAAACCTGCCAGTTTTCTATGGTTCAGAGGTCCTTTTTTTGGACTTAATCATTTAGATTGGTTCAGAGGTCCTTTTTTCAGACTTAACCTAATCATCAGGACATGATCAACTTAATGGTTCATTGGTCCTTTAAAAACTCTTTAATTTTTTCATCAATCCATTGCTTCATATACTTAGTGTGAACTCGATTCACAACTCTTCCATCTAAGAGATTCTTGATGGAATAAGCATCAGTTGCTGTCTTGGGGATTACTTTAAATGGACCTGATACAACGCATCTAATTTGTTTCTTCATCCAAAATCATGCATATCACAATAAGCAACTTTTTCCCCTATTCAATATTCAGCCAAGGCCAGTCAGTTCTTGTCTTCGTCATTTTTGCTTGTATCCTTTTCTTCAAGGTTGTATCAAATGCTTGCATTTGCATATTGATCAGGATATTCATCAGTCAGTTCGGGTATTGATTGGTACTCATCCCCAATGTAGGTTCCACCACCAAATATAAAATTGGCAGCAACGCGGCCTTTCTCCCATATAACAATTCAAACGGCATCTTTCCTGTCGCCGTATGATGACTAATATTGTAGGCAAATGTCACTGAACTCAGGTACGTTCCTTACGCAGAAGTTCTCCCTGCAACTAGCTTCCTCAGAGTTGCAGCCAGCGTTCCATTCATCCATTCTATCAGTCCATTCATCTCCAGCCAGTAAGGTACTGACATGACTACTCTGATCCCCATTAACTCATTTAATCTCAGGATCACATGGGACGTGAAGTTGGTCCCATTGTCACTAATCAGGACCTGCAGACATCCATGCCAGTATACTACTTGATCCAGGATGAACCTCGCAGTACTGGTAGCGTCTACTCTCATTAAGGCCTTCATCTTGACCCATCTCATTAGATGGTCGATAGCAACTATAATGTACTTGACTCCACCTGTGCTCATCATCAGCGGTCCCATCATGTCAATGGACACCGTATGCCAGGAAAATCCAGGGAACTCCAGTCAGTATACTGTTGTATTTTTATGTGGTTTGTGCAGCTGGCACTCCACACAACAAGCTAGATAATCCGTGACATTGTAGTTGATTGATTCCCAGTATTAGTACTGGCAAATATGGTTGGTTGTTTTCCTCAGGCCTCCATGACTGACAACCTTGTGAGATGCTTGTACTATTGTTGCTCTTTCCAACAGTTTCATGAATAATAACCGCTTCCCATTGATCATCTTAAATACTTTTTCATCCATGGTCTCAGTGTTTTCCATTGCTTTCTGAAGAACACCTTGGATTTCTTGGGGCTTGTCCCCAATTTTTCCATCGACCATTCTCTGGAATAGCTCATCCGCCTGCGGGTATATCATCTGGACCATTGGCAACCATGATAAGCCATCCACGTTCTGGTGAGAAGCCCCTGCCCAGTAGACAATCTTATAATAATAAGCCTGGAGCTTAAGTTCCCTCAGGCCAGTTATCCTTCTGTCTCTCTCAAATTGTGCAGCCAATGCAGCAAAGAGTGGTCCATTACCACCTTAAAGTGCGTTCCATGGATGTACACCCAAAACTGCTTGCATGTGTAAATGATTGCAAGGCAATCACGCTCAGTCACGGTGTAGTTTCTCTCAGCAGCTGAGAGTGTCTGGCTCACATATGCCACCAGATGTTCGTCTCCAAGTTCATCTACTTGGCTCAGTATGGCGCTAATCGCCATCAACAAAGCATCAGTTTAAATAATAAACTCCCAATCGAAATTTGGATATTTCAGAATCAGCGAATATATCAAATACCAGTGTAACTCATCTAAGGAGTCCTGGGCCTCTTCATTCCATATGAATCCTTTTTTGGATCCTAAATAAATGGAATAATGGCTCAGCCATTTGGGTGAACTCCCAAATAAATTTTCTAATAGATTGATACTCTCGGCACTCATTCTGGAAATCTCATTTAGTCCTGATTGGCAGATTTTCCCCGGCATTGACCTTATGAATCACATCTCTTGTGCATCCCAAATCATGGTCATTTTTGAGCAAATACTCTCCGATACTTTTCAACAATTTGAGCACCTCCTCTTGCTGGCCTTCCAATAAATCAGCGAGCTGCTCTTGATCAACCAATAGGTTGATGCTCTTGGTTACCCGGCCAATAATTTCATCTCATTGAGAGTGAAATTTACTCCATTCAGCCATCAGGATTTCTTGTCATTTCTTAGGTCTGAAACTCATAGATCATAAAATCGATATTTTAATATTAAATATACTTTTGTATTTTTCTTTTGAAATGGGACTTGTAACCTACAAAAAGGTTCAGAGATCTTTCTTTTCCCCTTCATCCAAACTGGGTCCTAGGTACTTAAACCTACCAGTTATCATGGTTCAAAATCTTATCCTCTTAAGATTTAGCCAACCATTTGGTTCAGTGGTCCTCTTATAGGATTTGACCAAAATCTCAGGACATAACCATTTAATGGTTCAGAGGTCCGCTGGGAACATTGCAACTATTATCTCTTAGGCTGAATACTTCCATTTAGTACTGACCTTTCTCACTATATGACCAGCAGCGCTGTCTCTTCATGCATAGGCTATACTTGCCGACTTCTGGCAATTATCTTAAATTAGGCCTTTAATCACAATTGGTTATTCATCCAACAGGTCCTAATTCCATCTCTTATTTTGCAACTGATGCTTTTGGATCCTCATATTTCATTAGCCAACAGTTTCGTCCGATTGCTCAGATCGTTTTTCTCCTAGAAACGATTTTCAGCCTTCATGGCTATCCTTAATTACACAGGTCGTTCTGACCTCTTTAGCTTCATCCAATTTCTCCTAAATTGATGAACTTATCTCCAGTAACTTCTGATTATTGGTTGAGTGTTATTAAGTCAAATGATTTCCTCCACTATTCTGGATCAATCATTTCCTATTTTGACTTCATCTCTCCATTGGTATGGAAGTCCAATTCTCCAGATTGATTGTTTCCTATTTAGTCCAATGCCTCATCTAAACAATCACTACTCAGGATTATTTAAAGAAGACCCAATTCCAACCTGAGATGATCCTACTGTCCCTTGGGACTATTTCCAGAGGCCTAATTTCAACCTGAGTTGGCCCTGCTGACTCTTGGGACTTTTTCACTGGGCCCAATTCCAACCCAAGTTGGCCCTGTTGATACTCTTCATCTCAAGTAGATGTCCGGTGGAACTGGTTTTCTTGCAGCACTAGATAACCCCTTATCTAGGCTGAAAGTCCTTTTCCCTGAACTTGAGTATCTTCGTTTTTCTTCACTTGGAGCTCCACTGCTGAGCTGGGTGAACTCCACTGAACTGATCCTCTTCAATTTCTATCTTCATTACTTCCTTCAGTAACTTATTTCCAAAATTGGAAACATCTTCATAGAACATCATTTTCTATATTCTTCAACTCAACTACCCCTGTAGTGAGCACCAACTTTTAATGAGTTACTGGTGGTTTTTATAAGCAAGCAACCTAGTAACCTTTTTACTGCACAGGTTAAGTTTTCTCATGCACTTAATTGCGTTGTATAGAATGAATTATTAATTGATAATAGTATGGAGACTATTATCTGTAGTTGAGTATGAACTATATTTCAGCCCAACGCTCAGCCAGTATTCCCAATTAAATACTCATGATGTTGTACTCGTAGGGATTTGTTCCCTTGCTCTTGTCCACCTGATCTTTGCTGAGATACCCCGGTGACAGTCTCTTTCAGCCCACACACAGTTGGCAGCTATACCTGATTGTAGCTCCTTCTTCACTAGATTCCCGCTCAGATCTTTACTCTTCTCTCTGAGAGTCTTCCAATTATTGCCTTTTGCAATAATATCCTTGAGACAGAACAACACAATGTAAGCTGATTATAGATTAACTATATACCAAATGGATAACTTAGAATGTTTGTACTAAATGTAGTTATTGTAAAATACTGTTTTTTATTATAGTAAATCTTAGGGAATATATAGTGGGGAATTTGGCTGTCTAACCTTGGTTGACACCTATTCAATGAAATGGCAGCCGTTGCCATTGTATCACCCATCCTCATCTCAGCAGCGAATATCTTCCCCATCCTGGATAGGATTCTGTCATTAAACTCCCTTGAGACCTCAAACAGAAAGAGTCAGAAAACGTGTCCTTAACGTTTTCCTCTCAATCCAAGTGAACCAACCATATTTGGCTAGTGACCTGCTTAGGTAATGGGACTAATTACACATTATGGCAGGTCACTCACCAACCAATTGATTCACTAGTTGCAGGTGGCATCACTCGCCTCACAACTTGCTATTCATTCCCAATCAGTTGGTGATGAAACCTGACCGATCCCAATCAGTACACCTGATAGTTAATCACTATCAGATGCCCCTATTTCATTGGCAACTTTACCCGATGAGATCTTAATTATTCATCCAGATCAATCCCCAATGGATATGACCAGACAGATATCCCAAAATCCCCCAACTGTAGTTACTCTGAAACTTGGGACAACCAATTTCTGATATAATTTGCCTTAGGGAATTTTCCCCTAGCGATACCAGGTAATCTAGCAGGCTGGGAATATGGGCAAAAATTCAACAGCTTTACACAGAGACTCATAGTTTACCCAATCTATTAGTTAGCATAGCATAATGATGATGGCATGGTGCCAATGACCCTTTTATACCTGGGACAAGTGGCAAAGATATGAGGGTTATTTGGAAAGTAAAGTATATCTCTTATATAAAGACCATCACTGATTTTTTAGTTCCGCTATCTAAAGGAATTTCTCAGTGGCAAGTGATTGGCTACAGATGATGAGGTGAAAGAAGCAGTTAAAAACTGGTTATTCTCAGAGGTAGCAGAATTCTATGACTTTGGCATACCAAAGCTTGTAAAACGTTATGACAAATATATTAAAAAAAATGGAAACTATGCAGAAAAACAGAGAAAGATATAAGGAATTAAATAAAAAAGTTTTTTGGAAAAAGTCAGACAGTTTATTTTTTACGATAAATCAGACCTTACTTTCTAAATATCCCTCACATATGTGTGTCAAAATTTATATTTCTACTGTACAACTACAAGAAGATTTATCAACTCTGGATTATTTACCATATTAATGTAAGAACCTTCTTGGACTAAAGAATGGACATAGTAGGACAATACCATCAACCAGTACATATAAACAATACTAAGTTATAACATTAATGCTCAGTATATCATCAATATTAGATAAAAAAATTTCATATCCCATAACATAGCTGTGGTAATGGATTAAAAGAACAAGTGGTAGATCACCAGGGCTAAAGGCATCAAGTTGGCTGCCCTCCCTGATCTGAAGCATATCCTGAAACAACATTGGGTAAGGGCAAGTATTCCCAGATTGGACCTAGGGGCTTTCATGTAAAGTAGCTGTTATTACATCAACATCCATAAAGCTTAAAGCTATTTAATTAATAAATATGGGGCATTGCAATTGATTAGAAAATAGATATTTAAATTTCATTTATTATATAATATTTTTCTGATTTATAAAATCAACTGAAATCAAAAACTTAAAGTTGAGCTTACTCAAGGTACAAGACTCTTGATGGCAAGTTGATACAATTGGCAAGATTTGACTCCATACCACAGAAAGTTGACAATGACAATCTCCCCCAATTTCCTTGAAGTCATTTTAAGCAATCAAAATCCTTGTTGGTTATATTATTTTATTAAAGCTATCTATTATATCTACTTTATTAGGATAAATCTTATGCTTGAACTTATTGGAGACCTCCTCAAGGAAAACTCATCTTATATAGTTGTCAGCACCTTCTGTGGTGTCCTATTTCCTCATGCATTAGTGGTTTGTTCCCTGGGTGTCTACATGAGTATTCCACATCACCTCTCCAAGAACTAAAGGTTTACAGCACTCTCCTGAAAATAACACAACCAACCATTTTACTACATATGAATTAAATTCTCCAAGTAGGGCTCTCAATGAGCATTAACTGGGTGCGCTGACTGTTTATAAAAGTTTCTAGGCTTCTAACCGCAGCTTTCATATTTATATTTGTACTTTGTATGGCTCAGATTTAATCTTGCTTAGGCTGGCTGGATGCCCTTACACTTACTGCTCATACATGGTGGTTTCAGACCTTTTGGAAGTCTGCTGTAATAAATCCAAACTTAACTCAGAAGCTTTTTTTCATAAATTCAGATGGTGTCAGCTTCTATTGCTTCATAAGCTTATATTGATACAAATTTAAGCAACTCTAAGCCCTCTTGCGGCATTATTTTGCTGTAATAGCTTTCACTCCATTGAGGCCACCTGAGTATCTGTAGTATCCTGAGCTCAGCTAGAATCATGAAAGTCATAGAAGGTTTGGAATGACTTATGGAAGCATGTCGCCTAGGTTTTTCTAACTTAAAAGCCTTCCACAAGTTCATTGTGATTACTCAGGTGGAACGCCCCTTGACATCCTATTTATATAAATTCTGCTGTCAGTCCCTGACCCTACTTTTATCTAAAGCAGTTAAGATGTCATTTCCCCAATTGACTTAAGATACTTCAGCAATGAAAGCCCATTTGTGGCAGACTACACCTTCTGACTTCAATGATGTGATAAGTGCTCATCTCAGTAACCTTCCCACCCCACAAAAAAGAGACTGGTAGTTTAGCCAAAATTGTACTACCCCGCAGAGACCACTATATATAATGGCCTTGAAAACACCAATTCCACTTAAAAATGGAGGATTTTATACTTCCATAACTTCTTTTTGAGAGAACTTTAGAGCTAAAATGATTTTAGCCTCAAGGTATTAATCAATGCTCTAGATAATTTAGCTACAATGGTTTCACCTGTGAATGACCACATAAACACTGCTCTTAGAAACATCCATTCTTTAGGATGGAGGCAGATTTAACTGATAATTTTTTGTTCTAAGTAAAACTCAAAGGTCAGCAGGAGCTACCCCTGAGTATCAATTAATTATTCAGTAATCTAGCCATGATGGGTTTAAACACAGAGACCCCTATAAATACCGCCTTTGAAGACAGCAATCTTCTTTTGGAAATAGAGAGTTTATACTTCCACACCTCTGGTCTTAGTTGAAATGATGGTTGTTAGGAGTTCTAGCCTTGGGCCAAAAATTAATCATTCATTTTATATAAATTTGCTCCTGTATTCCTTCCCAAAGAACATTTCAAACCCTTGTCAGAAGAAAATCTCACCATCATGGGGATGGATAGCCACGCCCAGACTGCTATCATATTGGTTATTATGCCTTTAAAACCCAAAAAAGCCATGTTAATGGTAACTTTCAATTACAAATGTGCCTTTCATAACTCTTTCAAAAAAACCTGGAACTGATTTATGTATGCTATAACATCCCTGATAACCCACGCTTGACCCCCACTATGATTTGCTGCACTAAGGAATTAGAAAATCTTCAATAAAAAATATGGCGGTAGATAAGCTATTTTAGAAAATGCTGTTGAGTATGTCCCATCAGTTGTAAGGGTGGTGAACTATCCCGCTCCATACCTTTTATAAAACCCCATCATGTGGCAATATTATGTATGAAGAAGATCCTACTACTGAATTGTTTTCACCGTCTGTTATTAATATAAAAAATTACAGGTATTTTTTACTTTATAAATCTCTCTTCCCCTTTGGGGAAGTATAGGACAACTATTTAAGTGGATACTACTGTTTCTAACAACTTTATTGATCAAGATCTAACCAATGATTGATTTATGCTACTTACCTGATGGTATGGTTAGGGCAGGTGCTTCATAGGGTATTCCACCACTAAAAGTGCAGGAACTAGTTAAATATCAAGTTGGTAAGTGCCACCTGGATGAATACTGCTTAGCAGTAAAAACCCTGATGTACCTAATTATCATGGGAGCGGAGTGGTGGAGAAAATTTAATACCAAAACCAATTAAAAGCCTATATCTTGAATTTGTCATTGAAAAGTGGAAAGGAATTTGTAATCCACAAGCCTGAAAAGACACTCTGAGCAAATTTCTCGATGGCCCAATTTACATAAACTCAACCTTACGCCTCTTCTGAAGCCCTCTCATAAGTTTCTTTACCTTCCTATTTGAGGTTTTAATCTCTATTTGATGTCTTCTGAAAATTTCTTACCAGATTATTCTGATTTTGTGATTTAGATAACTCAAAGTTGAACAGGTTAGTATTTCCACCTTAATTTACTATTTGCCTTGCCGAAGAAGACTAAATAAATAGATGTTTTAGTTACAGAAAATTTGCTGTTCTGGATAGCCATATGCTGCATCAGCCCAAACGTGGTAAAAGGGCGTTTATTATGATATCCTAATACTCAAGGGAGCTTTGGCGAAGCCAACAAAAACAAAAAGCTAGAGTAAGGACCAAAAGCTTTTACTCAAGTAAATAATGCTTGTATGAAGCAAGTTTGAAAGCCAATGTATAATTCCAAGATAGGGTTCTGTTAAAAACCAGAAGCTTATATACCAAACGTTGGGAGAATCAGCACAGGATAGATGGAGGGAAACACACCAAAGAGTTGGCTAAATTCCAAATGGGCTATCAGATCTAAACATTTATATCTGATTAACTTATTGATGCATGATTGAGAGATCCTGCACCGCACAATGGAAGGGAATTACACTGGGCTCAGAAAGGTAATTGTTCAAAACTAAAAATTGCATTTATAAAATCAAATGTCATGATTGACTTAAGTCAGATTGTGACACTTCCTAAAAGACCATCTTTCAGCGTACCTCTCCAGTATGCTCACCACTCATCTTTATGGAAAAAGTAGACGATAATCTAATCCCTTGTTTAGATTATGATATTTTTAGATAATGTATATATAATAATCTACATTCTTTCTTATGGAGGCACAAATTGCCCGTTATGCGGTTAAAGCTGAAGTCTTCTCCAAGCTGAATTAGTTTAGCGCCTTTTACCTGATTTTCAACAAAAGGGGCAGGAATGGATTAGCATTCCATACCATTAAGGGGATTTTAAATTCTGGATCATTTCTTTTGGTCTTCATAATGCACCTGCAAATTTTCCAATGTTGTATTGATGTGGTGTATAAGCGTTTTAAGTGTATGTGCTGTAATTTATATGGATGACATCGTTGTTTAAATTTTAAATTTTAAATTTATTGCGAGGAAGGCTGACCATGGGATGGACACTTCCTAATTTGACCCAAAAGAAACTAAACTTAGTAACATGGAAGGCACCCCAGAGAAGTGATGCTATCTCTTGTTGCCAGCGGGAACGCCACTATGGGGAGGGGGAGGGGACGTGTGAAGGGGCAGTAGCCACTATTGAACTTGTGTGGAGGAAAGGGTCTGATTTGATGAACCAAACTGGGAACCAGGAGGAGACCAGCTGTCAGTGACGAGGTGGGAGGTATTTAAACATCCGCGCCTGAAAGTGGTCCACCAAATAAGACCGGAATCTGTGGACAGCTTCTGGGAGGGTGGGAGTGGAGCCTGCGATGGCATCCAAGACAATCGTGTGGATAGTCCACATGGCGATTGCAACCACCAGAGCACGGAGGGAGGGTGGAAGGGGAGAGGCCATTGATAAAGCAAACATATCTCTTGAAAGACTGAAGGGATGTGTTTGATCCTGGACAAGCAGACGTTGAACCTCGCGCCATATCACTTTAGAGGTAGGACACTTCTCCAGGCGGTGGAACAGCGTTCTATACTGGCCACACACGATGCAGGATGAGTGTAAAGCATTAGAGCGCTCAGCCGTATGGTACACCTGCCTCAGGCAGCGCCACACATGGGAACGGATTTGAGGCTGCAACAAAGGATGGTGTGCGTATTTCCAGATAGTCTTTTGGGTCTCGATGGAGTAAGGGATATCCATCATGTCCAGGCAGTCCACCCTGGATAGGACATGGGGCCGTGTGGGGATCACGCCATCTTGGATGGGTAGCCCCTGTACCTCTTGTGTGAACTGAGGAGAGGGGAGGCCTCTCTGGGCTGTGTCCACTAATATGAATTTTCCACTCAGCGCTCCGCATGGAGAGGAGGATTCGCTTGTAGTGGGTTTTAGTACCGTGAGGACCTGTGGCCAATGGGTGTGAAGACAGGTATTTCATCAGGGAGTGAGGATTCGATGGATTGTTAAGGCCCAAGGCGTGGGAGAAGTTGGAGCGGGCCGCACAGGACCAGTGTTGGGAGGGGAGCATAGGGGTGGTGACGGCTGCAATCCAGGTGCCCAGGATTTTGGCAGCATGGGCTTTGAAGTCAAGCAGGCCCATGCCACCATGATGATGAGGGCCAAACATGACCTCTAGCCGTACTGGTGGTGGGCGGCCTGACCAAAGCCATCCTTGAAGAAGGGCATACAAGGATTTGAAAAAGCTTGGGGAGAAAGGGATGGCATGGGCTCCAAACCAGACTTTGGATAGGAGCATAGAGTTGGCTAAAACAACCCTGCCAGTAAGGGAAGTAGGGTGGGCTCTGAGAGAGGCGATTCGCTTTGTCACGTTGTCTAGAATACAACTTTCCATTACTGCTGATGCGTACCCACCTGCCTCCACCCACACGCCCAGATGGCGGACCGGCCCTATGGTAGGGCGTGGCATGAAGGGGAGCACCAGTGGGGTGGTGTGGGGTGAGCTGGGAGGGCGAGCACGTGTGCAAGCAGATGGGCCGGGATGGGCACTGGTCGCTGGGGCCCAGCAGTTTTGATACTGACCAAGGAGGATGATTTCAATTTTGGAAGCGTTCATTGCAGCATTACTTACCCTGGAATACTCCTGGATGAGAGCTTCAAGTGCGCGTGCATCTTTATTATTATTCACCCCAACCACACAGTCATCTGCAAATGCCATCATCTTGACTGGGGCTTGGCCTGGCACATGGCCCCCAGTGAGTTGGGCATTCACATTTCGAAGTAGTGGGTCAAGGCTGAAGTTGTATAAGAGTGGGCTAAGGGGGTCCTCTTGTCGCAAGCCCCCTTGAGGGCGGACTACTTCCGTTAGGAATCCAGGGCCACGCACTGCCATTGTTGCAGATTCCATGAGCAGCATTACCCAGTTGATGAAGCGAGGGGGTAAGCAGAATTGATGGAGGCAGGCCCTAAGGTATTCCCAGTTTACTCTATCATAAGCCTTCTGTTGGTCCAAGAATACAAGTGCCCCAGAGGCTGTGGACTGGCATGCGTTAGCCACAGAAAGCACGTTGTCCCAAATTGACCTTCTGGGTACGAAACTGAATTGTTCTGAGGAGATGGTGGCAGATGCTACAATCCCTAAACGGTTAGCCATGATTTTTGTTAAAATTTTTGTATCCGTTTTAGTTAAAGAATTGGGGCGCCAGTTGGCTAAGTCTAGCATGTCCCCTTTCTTGAAGAGTGTGACGGTGAAGGCCTCTTGTCCTCCTGGTAGGAGGCGCGTTTCCAGAAGGCTCTGGTTAAGTGAGGCAAGCAGCAGTGGGGATATATATTTAAAATACTTTTTATAGGATTCATATGGAATGCCATCTGGGCCTGGGCATTTCCGTTTTGGTGCACCGCGGATGGCTGTCCATAATTCGTTCAGAGAAATCAAATTCATTATTTCTGGGTATCAGGAAATGGTGCGGATGTGGGTTTGGTCAAAAAATTCCGCCACTTCAGCCAGCTGAATTGGATCGGATCAGTATAACTTGTAGTAATACTTTTGTATTTTAATTGCCACTTCAGCTGGCGTATTCGCGATGGAATCATCCAATCTTTGCACCTGTGTGCAGGCCACACTCTGTCGTGGTGCAAACTTTTTTTAAAAAAATATACGGTGCTATTGTCACCCTCTGTAATGCGTTTGTCCCTGTACTGAACACAAATCTGATGTTTGTGTTGCCTTTTGAGCGCGTTGAGGTGGGCGGCTGCCTCTGCCCACTTCTGGCCCATGCAGGGCTGTATCCTGTGGCTGGGATGTTGGACTCCAGGTTTGCCAACTCTGCCAGAGCATGCGAAATGACGGCCAATGTGGCTTGTGAGCATTGGGAGGAGAGATGGCAAGAGTGGAGGATGGTATCCTCTTTGAAGGCTGCCCATGTGGAGATGGGGTCTGCGCAAAATGGTGCAACAAACTCTTTTGCCAAAGTTGCTGATTCCACCCAAGTGGAAAATCCTGGTGACGCAAGTTTGGGAGGGCAGAGTTTGCACCAATGTGGGGCCTTAGCCACTGTGACAGGTAGGTGGTAGGTTATTGAGACCAGCCAGTGGTTGGAGAATTCAATTTTTGTTGTTTTGAAGTAGGAAATGTGAGGTTGGAATTTCGCTGGTGTAAGGATAAGGTCAATGCGGGACATGGACCTTAATTGGCCATTGTGGATGTGGGGGCGCGTCATGTTTTCTAGCAGCGGGGCTTGCTGTTGCAGTGCATCTATTAACCCAAGGGTGGCCTTTAGAACGCGAAGTTCTACGTGACCCTGGGGTGTGTGGGAGGAGGAAGGCCAACGGTCCGTGGGCATGTTTAGCCAACAGTTCATGTCGCTGACTACAAAAGGGTCTGGGGGTAATGGGAGGGATTTGACCAATGATAAAAATTCCCAGCGCTCTTGTGCACAGGTTGGGGCATAAATGTTGATGATAGCATGTGCCATGTCAGCCCACAAGAAAGTGACAATGAGGACTCAGCCATTGAGGAAGGATTCTGACAATAAAAAGTTGAAAAAATTGTTTTTATGAACTAGCACCCCACAGTGCTCTGACCAAAAGGATAGGGATGGGAGGAGCATGGTTTTCCAAGCATCCCCAGAACCTTGTGGACAGTGGTTCTTCTGGATGTCCAGGATATCCACGGATAAAATTTTTTGTAAAAAACTCAGTTTCCTAACCCAGGATGGCGAGGCCTTGAGTCTGGCGATATTCAACATCCCTAAAGTGAAGGTTTCCCCCATCGCACCTTAGGTGTGAGGGGTGGCACCTGGGCCCACTAGCCTCCTCTAGATCCCCATGGGCCTTCATGGCAGCGCGGGTGTTTGCAGCAACACTATTAGTAGTTTTGTTGTTTTAGCAGAAAGTTTCGCGTTGGCTTTTGCCTTCACTTTATGTTTCCCTGACGTTGAACAAATTTTTTGCAGTGCGGATGAGTTTGGTACACCAACAATTGGGGCAAAATTTTTTTTTCAGGTAGGTTGGACCCCAAGTCAGTTTCAACCGGAGCTTGGTTGCAAAAATTGGGTGAGATTGATTCACCCATCGGATCCTCAGATTGGGTGGCCCAATTGGCATGGGCTTCCCAGTCTGATTGGTTGATGGATTCCTGAGTTGCTTCTGCCGCAAAGGTTTTGATGCCCTCCTGGCGTTGGGAGTGAGGGATAGCAGTGGTGACTTTGGCTGCTTCCTTGGCTGCAGCCCTGCAGGCCTGCTTGGCCTTCTTCCACTCTTGCGGGGAAACAGGTTTTACCAGTAGGTAGCAGCCTTGTGCTCCCCACAGGAAAAGCCTCTTTGGTGCTTGTGGTTGGTTCATAGTGCGCCTCTCCACTGGCCATGGCCACCGAGGGGTGCTCTTGGAGTGTGATGCCCTCCTTGGTGGGGCATGCATGTGCCTTATGGCTGAACGCGTCACAGTGTTGCAGATGGGGAGGGTGCGCTGTCCACAGTTACCCAGAAGGGGTGGGTGGTATGCCCTTCAATATTGATATATGTGGAGTGTGGGATCTGGGTTAAGTCCTTCGTGATCTCCTCAGTTGGGGTCAGAACTGCGATGGCTTTGCCATAGCATAGGTGTGGCATCAGCATAAAGCGTTGCATCTCAAAAGATTGTATTTTGCCATAACGGTGAGACCATCTTTCAGGTGCTGCTCCAAAATGGCACGTTTTACCATAGTAGGCAAAAAGTCAAATGTGAGGAAAATTTGGTTGGATTTTGTCCATCTGGTGCATTTGGTTTCAACGACCCATTGCCCTTTGGGGAGGTCGATCACTACATGCACAACAGAAGCTTTGTCTGCTGCCTCCTTGTTTTTGAAACTGAGGTCCAGCCAACCACGTGACATGGAGTGAGGTGCGACATACACTGCGGTCTGGAAAAAAGTGTGCACATCCCCACAAAATTTTTCCCATAAAGCTGTTTGTTGGATGTCCAGAAACACACGGACTCCGTATTTCGCTGATGAGAGTGGTTGGGAGTGCAGCGTATTGATGTACTGGTTGCATCGCGCTTGCCAAGTGAGGATTTCTGGGGAAATTGTGACCGCTGGTTTTTTTTATATTTTTTTCTATTCTGCCAGTTTCTTTGGGGCGTTTTTGAACGTTTGAGGCCGCGGGCCTACCACCTGCTCCTCTTACCTTACTTGCCCAACTGCTCCCTGACATGGGCGCAGACTAATCTCCTCTGTGAGATTATCAAACTAGAATCAGACTTTAATTGAACAAGTTACAAAAGTGATTGCAACGAGAGAGAAAAGTTGTATGACATCCTTGTTTACTACCCTAATTAATCATCTCATGAGACTTATATATGGCAAGTGATTAAACATCTGAGAGCAGCAAACTTGATGCTGAAGATCAGTAAGAGTGAATTTTTTAAGTACCAGGTCACCTTCCTGGGCAACATCAACTTTTACAAAGGACATATGATCACTCTGGACAAGGAAAAGGCGATTTTTGATTATCCCAAATCAACCTCAGTTACATAATCGATAAAATTTTTGGGACTTACACCTTTTCTAAGAAGTTTATACCCAATTTTTCAGAGGTCGCAGCATCCTTTAAAAAGAAAATGGACAAAACATCTTCAGTGGTCTTTGCACTGGAGTAAATCTTCCAGACCATAATTTAGACTTTTCTCTCCACGTCAGCTCTTCACCTCATGGACCCAATATGGAGTTTATAGTATCAAGAAACGCTTCTAATTTTGGTATTGCTGCTGCTCTTTTAAAAGTGGACAAATTCAGAGTTGGGCATGGTATGATATTTTTCTGCAAGATATCCTTACCTAAATTATAATACTCTGTTTATGATAAAGAACTTTTGGAGGTAGTAGCATTATCTTATTGGTATCATGGTTTTAATGATCTTCTCAGCCATTCCACTTTAGTACTGAACACTGGGCTTTTCTGTAATACCAGGCCCACCATGTTCTGCCCCCATGGCAAACTCACTGGCATGAGAACCTTTCACAATTTGTGTTCTCATATGAGCTCACAAAAGGCAAGAAGAATGGTTTAGATGACGCTCTGAGCCGCAACGCTTCTTTAGATCCTGATATCAAAGAAGTGGAGATGCATAACACCCACCTAGTGAATCTCCCAGGTAAGGTAATAACTAAGCAACCCTTCACCACTGCAAGCATTCCAATTCTTGCTTCTCTGGAGAATATAGAAGAAAATATATTATCAGAAAGTTTGTTCTCTCACAGTTTTTATCTGCTGAATGAACTTTAATTTTCACCAAATGTAGTTTGGTTCAGGACGATAATGAAGGGATACCATATAAATGACAATATAGTATAGTTCCAGGGAAGCTTATGGGTTTTCTCAGGAACACTTTGCCTAGAGATATTTAAGGAACAACATGATGATATAGGTGAAGTTCACTGGAAAGCAAAAATTCTGGGGCTTATACGCCATATATATAACTTTAAGAGAATTTCTGCACAGGTTGTAAGGTATACAAAGGATTATCATGATGCAACATGATAAAACCATAATGTCAGCCCCTCGCTGGTTTGTTAGTAAACCTTTTCAGAAAGCAGAGGAACCCTGGACAAACCTCTCAGTTGATTTTATTGTGGAACTATCTTTGTCGGTGGGATATCATGCTATCATGGTGGTGCTGGACCAGTTTATAGAATTCACCTAATTCATTCCATGTAACACCACGGTAACTGTGGCACAGATGACCAGACAATTTGTTTCTCATGTGTTTCTGTCCATGGGGATCCTCAAGAGATTATTAACAACTGTGGACCCCAGTTCACGTCAGTGTTTTTTGGTGTTGTGAAAAACTCTTCAGATACGTTCTTGATGTTTAACTGCCTATAACCCCCCAATCAAATGGACAGAAAGATCGAGAAACCAGTGCCTTGAACAGTTCTTGCGGCGTTAAACTTCAGCCAATCATTCCAATTGGGCGTTCCATCTTCACTTGGCTCAATTTAGCTATAACAACGCCCAACATGCTTCAATTGGGTGTTCACCCTTAGTCGCCAACTGTGGATTTAATCCTGCATTTAAGCATGAAACCCAAGCGGTTAGTCCAATGTGAAAGCAGTGGTGACTTTGACAAGTCCATCAAGAAAGCACACCAAGGGGTCAGCATGAATCTGGATGACACCATGAGGATTTATAAAAGAGAACGCCAATTGTAAAAGATGAGAGGGTTTAGCATACAAGGAGGGAGATCTTGTGATGCTTAATGCCAGGAATATCCCAATCAAGCAGCCATGCAAAAAACTGTGGCCATAGAGGATATGACCTTACCGCTTTTTTAGAAAGGTGAGACATACCTCTTACCAGTTGGATCTCCTGCCATCGTTTTGTATATTTTCTGTGTTTTCTATTATAGCAAATGAACTTATTCTGAGGGTCCCTCGCCAGAGACCCCATAGGCATGCCTTGTGGATGGGTCACCAGAGTGAGAAGTAGAGGAAATTTTAGCATACCGTCATGTAAGGAGAATACTTGAGTATATGGTGTCATGGAAAGGGTTTGATGATTCAGAAAATAGCTGGGTTCCAGCACGCTAGTGCATCCATGTACAAGACCTCTTTGATGCATTCCACAAGCGTTCCATGGAGGCAGCAGATCCCAAGGCTAAACTAGTCATTGCCAGCATGAAGCTGGCTCTCACCCAAAAGAACTTTTACCTGGATGAAGCCCCTGGAGGAGGGGATCACCTCAAAAGCCAAAGGGTAATTCATGGTTAATGACATAATTGTGGGGAAGGTTGTAGCAATAAGGCTGAGCGGAATGAGGCAAAGGGCCAAGTTGGTGAGCCTGCCCGACTTAAAGCACACCCTGGACCAACGCTTGTTAAGGGCAAAGTATGATAATGTTGGTTCTGGGGGTCTGCGTGATGGTTGAATGAGCATTACATCCACAGCATTGAAATTAACCAGCTACATGATTAATTATGAAGGGTCATTACGTTTGGTTGGAGAACAGGGCTTTGAGTCCCGTTCAATTTATAATATTGTCAAATATGGCAGTATTCAACTACAAGCGATTATTTAGTTGTGAGTTTACTCAAGCTATTGCATTACAATTGACGGTAAGTTATGTTTATTATATGGATTAGGTACAGTGCCTCGCCAGATGGAAGTGATTCCCCAATTGCTTTATAGAAGTTCCATTGAAACCAACCTTCTTTGTTGATTGATTTGCTTTATAAAAAACCTGTTCGTTTTTATATAAATACTTGGTTTGAACTATTTTGCTGACCTCCTTGAGGAGGTTAAAATAAAATAGGTCAATTTATTAATTTCAAATTATATGGATCCTATTCAACATCTGGTGGAACCTGGATCACTTCAAATTAAAGCACCAAAGAATTTTGACTCTGATCTGCACTTGATGATGGATTCCTCCCTGGGGTTTTCTTAAAGCCTAGAATTTTAATTGTATTTAATGATTTATATATCCTGTATACCCTCTACCTGGGGCTTTTGGGTACTGACACCCTTTTCAATGACCTGTTTTTTCTATTATTAATGATTGTTCCCTGGTTGTATAGGGAGCATTCCCCACTTCCTCTCATGGAATTCAAGAGTTACAAATATTCTCTTGACAGAGAAAAAATTTAAATAATAATTTAGATGTTAGCCTTCTGGATCTACTAAAACGTCTTTCTTTTTTTGCAGGTGTTGATAACTATGTGAATACACTATAAAACTGTTAAGGTACATAGAAACACACTTTTCTGAATAGTAGTATGAACAATTAATGTATAACAATATTAAATTAGTGTCTCCTGTGAGTCTAAGAGCAACCTGGTGCTATAAGCTTTCTAAACTTATTACAAAAAACTTTTATTTGAGTCCTAATTTATGCTTAACTATTAGTAGGTGTATAATAAAACAATGATGGTGAAGAAATAAGCTTCCTCATAAAGTTTATAAATGCTTCCAGTCAAAGATAAGAAAAAAATATATATTTTTAGTTAATTGTTTGATCTGGTATAAGTTGTAAACGCTAAAAAGCTTTTTATATTTACTTAAGAAACACAACCTCTATGAAATCTCAAGGAGATTGGAGGTTTAGATGAGTAGACTAGCAAGGATTCTTTTTTGGTTCTGACGGTTTATTTTGGGATTGAAGTAACTAGTATGAGAATTTGGCAAATGGATTCAAATTGACAACATCAAATCAATCATTTCTGGTCGAAGAGGGTAACCTTGAAAGCATTTTGATAAAACTAGGGCTAAATTTGGTCTGGTAGTTAAACAATTGATCCTTTTGAGGTTCCATAAGGTGAGGTTTTACTTTAAGTTCAATATTAACTTTAATTTTTAAATTATAATTTAAGTAGTTTTATCCTGTGAGCCCTTGTCGTTAATATTTATATGACCAAAGCTTTCATGACATCATCATTCTTCTGTACCACTGGTCAACTTTAAAGTTGTAATGGAACTCAAAATTAATCAGGGCTTGATGATAAATCAGCAGTTAATATGAATATAATACAACTACAATTTACGTGTAGCAGACTTTCTTCTGAAATTTACTTTGGTAGATTAAAACTTGACTGTACAAGTTTTTGTGAGTGCATCCAGCCACCAATAGGATCATGTTTTTTTCTAAATCTTTACAACCAATGAAGTGAATAACTTCTTGGTCACAATACTAGTGGAGGATCTTATACTAAAACCGTGAAACAGAGTGACTTCAGAGAATCAAAATGGCATAAGAGTCTCCTCAGTGTAATGGACTGGAAAAACCCAGTTCTGACTGCCTATAAATAAAGTTCCTTTGGCGCACTGATAAGCAACCAAAGCGGCCTAACTAAAGCAGGAAGGAGGTTTGGGGAACTGAAAGCACCAAACATTTCACCTACTATTGGTTATGCACATCCTTGTGATTAGTCTGACCCAACCACACAAAAGCTCCTCAGAACTGAACATCCAAAAAGACCACAGGTATGCGAGGTATGTGAACCCTAAAACAACCTTTATTTTTATTCAGGAACCATAAAAGGGGCCCACCAACCAGAGCTCAGCTGGGGAGCAACCAACAATGCTCCCCAGGATGGGAATGCTAGGGTGAAAATACCAAACTGAGCTTTGGAATGGGCAGGCGCACCTTATAAAGGAAGCACAGGGACCTCACCCAAACTATTGTTAGGCTCACACAAGCCTAATATTTACAGCTTGGGCGAGGCACAACCCAGCGTCTGAGACAACGAAACCAAAAATGTCAATAAAGAAATCTGACTCAGATTTGTAAAAATTGAATCTGAATTGAAATGTAATGAATGAGACAAACTCATCCATTACACTCTTTAAGAAAAAGGTTTTAATTCTTTTCCTTCACATTATAAATGAAAGATCCTGTTACCTTGATGAAGTTATTGGAGTAGAGAAGGGATTTATTCACAGGGATCATAAGGATACTAAAAATAATCTGATGCCTTATAATTTTTAGCTTCTAGAATTATGTTAGATTTGTAGGAAGTTGGGTTCAAAAGTTATCTTGTCATGGGATAAGGAGGAAACATTTAGAATTCTGCATAGCTCCTGCTGCCTGAATCAAATTTGAGATATGCTGATTCCAATGAAGATCCAAGAAAATTCTTAATGAGCTCTGTGAATTCAAATATCATTTTACAAAAAAAAGATCACACTAAAACCTGGTCTTCTCATAGAAAGATATCTTATAAGGCACCATATCCTCACAAAACTATAAATATTGAATGATTTTAGAAATAAAGAAACAATTGTTGTTTTTTGATGTATTTTGTAAACATAACGCAATTATTTTCTAGAATAATAATGTTACTCTAGCAAAAATTTTGGGTAAAATTAGTATGTGACAAAAGAAAACTGTCCAAAATTGTGAGTTCTTTAGAAGCCTAACAGCAGGCACAGACTATTCATTTTCGCTACATCAAAATTAGTTGAGAGAGATTAAGTGGACTCCTTGTGATTCTAGGGTCGCTATCTTCAATATCTGGGGGTGAATTAGCACCTAAGAGTTTCTCTATCATTAAGGCCATTAAACGTGCCCCTTGGGTGGTTTCAACTTTTGGTTGAGCAGTAACCGCGGATTGTAGTATATTTTTTAAATACACATTTTCCTGGCAAAATTTTTTAACCAAAATTAAACAATAGACCAACACCCCACCATAGGCAGGATGTTGGGTTTTAGACTGGGATAGTGAAAGGGAGGTTACTAAGCTGACTAAAATAGTTGAAAATAAATTACAATTTTTTACCGATTATTTAACAGATTTGGACACCAGTTTTCCTTTCAATAGCATCAGCTGACAATTCCAAGCTATTCTTGGGCCATTTTCCTAATTCCAAGTGTACAAAATTTGTTTTTTCAATTTTGGATTAGTGTCAGGTTCAATCATCTTTTTAGCCTTTTCTCTTTGACTTCTTTCTTAAATTTAACTTAGTAAACGAATTTTCCCCTTCCAGGTTGGCTCTTGATTGTACCACCTGCTGGTGGGAGGCATGGGCCCTGGTTGTAAGTTTTTTGATTTTTTCAAATCTACATAATGTTGTTTAAATTAATATTTGTAAAAATCTGCAGATTATGAGACTTGAATAAGTTTAGAATTAGGGGTGAGTCAGCTTGATGACCTCATCAAGCTTAAGATGTGTGGTTGACTTGTTAATCAGGGGTCTACTCCATGCAGATTAGGCACCAGACAACGTCACTTAAATCACAATCATCCTCATAGTGCAAATTATCCTCTGATGCTACCGTTGTAACATCAATCTCTTTAATAACTGTTCATTCCCTTAGTAATTCTCTTGTTGACGCTCTCTGACATGTTCTCTATACATTGGCCCTTGGGACACAATGTAATCCACTTCATAATTCTTCCTTGACAGCTCAGTTACAAGGTATCCACAATATTGAGTGTCTTGTTCAGACAAAGCAGATCTCAGACTGATTATGTATTCTGCCTTGTTGCTAATCCCAGGCTGGCTACTGGCGATTAGATCACTTAAACCAAAATAAGCAAAACAAAAAGGATAAAACTGAGATTCTGTGGAAAGGTTTCATTAGATAAAAATGTAGTATTTTATACTTCTAGTGAAAAATTAATTAATAAATGAATGATAATTATAAAAGTGGTTGGATATTTGGGTAAAAATATTTGTATTTAAAGATCTCTTAGGGAGGCAGCGCCTGTTTGCTACTTTAGACGCTTTGTCCATTTGAGATAACTTCTGTATCCATGAGCTCCTTCTCACGACAATTACCTCTGAACCTGGATGTCCAGTGTCCTTTCTTCTGTCCCTACTTCTGGGTTGTGGGTGGTAGCATCTTCTTGAGTTATTTCCTTATTACCAGATTTAGTAATTGCTTCTCAACATTAGATTCATGAAATGACGCTCCTTTGTTACAACTCACATTGGGTTTTTGTGCAAACCTCAAAATTGGTTGCTTGACAGATTTAGTAAGATTTGTTTGATGTTTCTGATAATTCCCGTTGGGTTATTCTAGTCAATCATTGCTTCATCATCTACAAGTTGCAAATTATTTTTGGCCCCACCAAAGGTATAAAGGGGGTCAATTTTAATAAAATGTTCTACAGTGACGTTGCCATATTCATATATTAAATTTTCTTAAGCGTCATATAAAAATATTTTGAATGACTTCACTCTGATCATGGGTTAAAATTCTTGCCTCGCCTGCATCTATAAAAGGGCTTGTTCAACTCCGTCCGTGGTGGTTAATTGCCTGCACTACCTCCAGTTCAGAGTTGAAATCCTTTCATTCCACCAGTTGAGGAATAATCTTCTGGTACTCTTATGGCTTCATCTATGACACTTTCCCTCCCAAAACAAGACCAGGTGAATGACCTCAGGTGCCATGAATGAACTATACTAGATATGTTGTTAGTATTATCATCCTGGATAAAGTAATTAACTCCTCTCTTTGCCAATAAAGTAGCAGGCCCAATCTAGATGGCCTGTAACTTCTCTGGCTGTAATCCCCATAAATGATAGAGCAAAACTTTGTCCCCTAGGGTAAACTCTTGTAACCAAGTTCATCTCTGACTCTTTTGTTAACTTTGAATGATAGTCGCCTCTTTAATGCTTAAAAATTCAATTAAATTCTAATAGGTTTGTAAGCTACTCCTGCTGATAACTTTCAAGCGTCAGGTTTTTTCAATCCGCAAAGATAATTGGTGTTAGTAGGGTCAGCAGTTCTGCTTCTCATCCATAAAGGGCTTTGAAAGGTGGCATCCTAATTACTCAGTGGTGTTTAAAAAGTAAGTTAACAATACTGGGCTGCAACTGATCCCTTTTTTATAAAAAATGTCATATTTTTCCAAAACCCTCACAAGGTTACATTGAATCACTTGACACATCTGTTTGAGGATGGGGTTTAAAGAGTGGTGAATTGATTTTTTACCAATAAGTCCATCATCTTTCTCATCACATCTTAGATGAAATTCTTCCCATTTCCTGCAAGCAAAAATTGAGGACAACCATGTCTTGTAAACACTTGGTTGTAAAGAAATAGAGAAATGGAGTTTGTGATGTATGTCTTGACTGTGGAGGCTTTGGCCCACTTGATGAAGTGATTGGCTGCTACATGGATGAACTTTAATCCACTGGAGGCAGTTGGTAGGGGTCCCGCCACATTATTGATAAATTGCTGAAGGGTGCTGTATGTGGTATCAGAGTAAACTCGAAGCATTACTCCATTGAGCAGAAACTTGCACACTGCATACATAGCTCTAAAGATTGATGCACTTCATTGGGCACACACTCAAAATAGAATTTCTACTTCAGGTATGGTAGTTTTCCTAAAATTTTCCATGGCCTACGTGCCTATGCGGCTCCATCACCAGTTCCATTTAGTCACTGGGCCTGATGTAAGGTTACCAATTGTTCTAAATCTTCTTCTATAGGTTTTCATTGACACGACAGGTGTCTTTAGAACACCTTCTCAGGATGTTCTTAACCTATATTTTTCGTCCTACCAGGATTCTTCTGATAAACTGATAGCTCATATAATCAATCGCTCTCTGGTTCTTGTAAGTGGAACATTGGAAATCATGATAAGCCATCAGTGTTATAGTGTTCGTCCACAGATCAATGTACAATCTCAAAAAAATAGCCTTAGAGAAGTACTACCTGCGGGCAAGGCGTCCGTCGGGGTCCTTCATGTTCCTCAACCAGTGGAGTGATGCGTGATCATTACTACCTTAAATTGTACTACATATAAGTAGGGTCTGAAGAGCTTAACTGCTAAAATCACTGACAGGCACTATCTCAGTGAAAAGAAGTTCTTCTATGCTTTACTGAACACCTTAAAATATACTTAATTGGGTGGTAAACCCTTCCTTGTCCAATTGTGCCAGTATTGTACCAAGCCCAATGTCACTGGCGTCTGTATAGAGGTAAAAGGTTTTGTTGAAATTTAGGTAGGCCAAGATTGGCGCCTCTACCAATCCTGACTTTAATTCCTTAAATACATGCTCCTGTTCCAGGCCTCACTCAAACGTTGCTTCCTTGGTGAGCAGGTATGTGAGTGGTGCAGCCAAGTTTACAAAATGGGGTATGAACTTTCAGTAATATCCCATCATTCTGAGGAACATGTAATGTCCCTCATGCTCCAGTAGGGCTCCATAGCCATAATCGCTCTGCCCTTCCCATTTTGAGGCTTGATTCCGCAAGGGCTGATCTCATGCCCAAGTAACTCTATATGCCTTTTGAGGAAAGTACACTTGCTTTGTTTTAGCTTCGTATTGAATGCTCGCAGCAGTGTAAAGGTCTCTCAAAGGTGTTGTATATGCTTTTAGAATTTTCAGCTGTGTACAGTAATGTCAAGATAAATCAACATTCTTGACAATTTGAGATCATCAAAAATGTGATACGTAGCATGCTGGAAGGTGGGAGGGATGTTGCAGAGCTCCTTCAGAATCCTCATGGGCTTGAAAAATCCCTGGCTACTGAGCAGAGTGAAATTCTTCTGGTCCTTATGCGAGAGCTCCATATTCCAGTAGCCACTGGTCAGATCCATCGCTGAGAAGTATTTTGAGCTGCCCAGGCATTTCAGAGTGACATTGATGTGCAAAATCAAGTCTCCTTTTAGTTATCTTGTTCAAATGATGGCAGTCTATGACTATTTGAAGAATTCCATCCCTTTTTCATACAAGCAACAAAGAAGCGGCCTAATGCCTCTTTGACAGTCTGATTAGCACTGTTTCAGCTACTAATTAGCTCTTAAGCATTAACAGCATCTTATGCTTTAAATGGTGGTAAGTTTTGGATTTAAAAGTGTAGCAGACTGGTAATCATCTTGTAGACCTTGCCCTTGCAGAGTCCATAGTCAATGGATCCAGTACTAAAGATGTCGCTGAAATCATCCAAACAATCATCAAGCTCCTTCTGCTGTTTATGGTTGCATCCCCAAACCCGAGCTCATCAAAACTCCTATGGCATGTACTAATCTAATATTATGGCAACTGGCCAATCAGGCCAGTTCAAAAAACTTGTCACCTTTTGACTCAGATAGGTTGAGTTGTGATATTTCCCAAGATTATGGCCAACTTTCCAAAGTAGTCTGTGTCATGGAACCCTGGTAAGGCTCTAGGTTCCTTCTCAAGGATTCTGTTGCAACTGTAAATTTCCAAAAGGGCTTCTGGTTGAATCCATAAACTAATCAACAGCGTCATCCAGCATTGATCCCCTAGTCAAATCTCCATAGTCTCGCTAGCACTCATTGTACTCCCTTCTTCCGCACTAACAGTGGATGGTTACTGCTTTACACCCTTCTCAGTGAAGGTGTAGTGGATGGGGTAAATTAATTGATCCATTTACCACCAAGCATATACATTGCTTCCATGGTTTGACATCCTCATTCTTAAATACCAGCAGAAGTTGGTAACTCAAGGTGCTCTTAGTGCTGGTTGTAAAGTCAAACTTTACTCCAAACTCCAGGAGGAACTTCCTCTCTATTCTAAAAGTCATAGTGGTCATTTTCTAAAACTACTGCAAGTGCCATTAGGACCATATACCCAAAGCGTAAGAGTATCACTAAATAGGTACCTAGAGATAGGGTAATTTCTGGTTTAGTAGTTCAGTACTTCCTTTTATTATTAATATTGGGCATGAACTTCAGCTTCTTCATGAGCTTAGAGGATATGATGTTGGCTGTAGCCCCAGTGTCCAGTACAGCTAATACGCGCACTTTCTGGATAATAACTTCCAATTTACCACACTATTGTTAAAAGGATTTCCAATGGTCAATATGTCATTTGCGGAATCTTCAAGCTGTCTAAGAGCGGCAGTGCTCATTGTAGCTTTAACAGTATCATTGCCATCTGGTTCAAAGTTCTTAAAGGTAACCATTACCAGCTGCTCTCCTTCTTTAAATGAATTAATGCTCAGAGTAGGCTGTTTGCTTATGTCAGTATGCTTCACTCCATTTAGATCTGTCAATGCCGTAAAATCTTAACCTAGCAGGAACAGCCACTACACTAGGTGCCACTAACACGTGGTATCCTGCACTGGCTAGATCTTCATCCTTGCGATTATCTTCACCCTCAGTGTACAGATCCACCCAGTTTACAGTGCTTAGGGTATCCTCTTCAGGGGGTGTCCTTTTTCAGCGGCAAGTAATGGATAATTCTGATAAAAAGTTTCATGTTTGACGGCACTTATTGCAGGTTAATTCTTGATGAGGCAAGCGCTCTTGTGGTTTAGAACTCTTATCCTTTGGTTTGTCGCCTTTACCATTAGTGATGTAGATGGCCTTGATAACTTGTCAAGGTGGTGTTCCCATGGCCTTGTATTAAGTTTTATATTTCCCTTTATTTTGAGTAAATCTTCCTTAAGAGCCTTTATAGAAATCGCGCTCTTTAATATAAAAATCATATGTAACTTTAAGGTGGGATGCATCTTAATAAACTCAACAGAACTGTCCACGCAGAAGGTAAATACATAATTCCTGTAGTTCACAATTGTTGAGCATTGAGATAGTAGTTTAAAGAATAGTTTTTCAATAACTCATACTTGCTTGTTTCATAAGGAGGAACTCTTGCTTCATGTTTTGGACGTCTTGTTCACTACATAACTCTTAAAGTAGGATACTCTTTACTTCAGTACAAGATAGTCTAGGTTGTAGTCTCAGATAAGGATCTCTGAGCCTCATAACTCATACACCCTTGCATGTGGCAAGACTTTGGTGATTGCTAGTGCCATCCATGCTCTTCTCATACATCTAGAGAAAACCAGCTATTATTCAATTTCCAGGTGTCTATATGGGTTTAAAGTAAAGTTTGAAGTTAGGATCTTCTTCAAAAGGTCACCATGCATCATGATTGGTGGTGTGGTAGTCATGAATGGTTGCATGAATTTTAGTTGAATGGACAATAATGGTATCTCTCTCTGAGTTACTGGTTGAATAGGGGTAGCTTCTGGTATAGTATGCAGTTGTGCATTCAACTCATCTACACTCTTGTCCATAACAAACAGCATGTTGTCATGCTGTTCCAAACGCTCTTCATAATCATTAAGAGTGCAGATGTTTTATCCGTTCTCCTTTTGAGTTATAAAATTTGATCCTACAGATTCTTATCATTAGATTCCAGTTTTATTATAGGTAAGGTTCTCTCACAATAGGCATAGAGGCAATTCGTGCTCTTCTTGTGGTCTCCTTAATGCACTAACGATGGTTACATAGATCATGCTTTTCTAATTAAATGGTACGGAGTCTTGAACGGATTGTATCCTCCTCCCTCACCAATAGTTTAGAGAAATCCTCTCTGAGATATAATTCTGATTCCACTTCATTGTCAAACTGCTTATGAGAAATCTCATGATCCTCGCTCTGGCCTGATGATACCACCCTTGTAGTGAGCACCAAAGTCAGGTCGCCAACCTCAGCTCACTTAATATGTGAAGCTGACTTGCTTCTCAGAGGGTCTACTCCACGCAGATTAGGCACTAGACAGCCATCACTTAAATCACAATCATCCTCATAGAACTTCTTTCTCTGGTGCTACCTTTTGTAGCACAAATCTCATTGGTAAAATGTTCACACCCTTGGTAGTTCTCTTGATAACACTCTCAGAGATTATTGTTATATGTTGGCCCTTAGGACACAGCAGAATCTAGTACAACCTCTCCTTAGCTCAGCTCCAAGGTATCCACGATATTGAGTGTTTTGTTCAGACTAAGCAGATCTCAGACTGGTTACTGCATCCTGTTTAATTGGTTATCTCAGGCTTGCTACTTGCAATTAGATCCCTTATCCCACTTTAAGTGAAACAAAAAGGATAAAACTTATATTCTGCTAAAATTTTTTAAAGAGTAAAAATCAAAGTGTTTTATACTTCTGATGAAGATCAATGAATAAATGGATGCTATAAAACAATATGATAATTCAGGTAGCAATATTAGAGATTTTCAAGATCTTCTAGTGAGGCAGCATCAAATTACAACTTTAGATGCTTCGTCCATTTGATTAATTCCTGTATCTGCAAGCTACTTCTCACGGTGATTATCCTTGAACCTGGATGTTCAAGGGCCCTGTTAATTACTCGGCGTCTGGGTCTGCTGTCGCTGAGTTGGATTTGCACAGGGTATTAGCCTCTGAGCAACCAAATCAAACGATATGAGGATCGCCAATTATTTTAATAAAACTTGATATGTTATATATGGAGTTATCGCCCCTTATTTTTACCTTTATTTTGAATATACTTGCAGACCTTTCTGCGCTCCTTCTTTCCTCATAAAAGACTATCCCCTTTTAATCTTCCATCAGGCCCTTTATACCTCAGTTCCCCATCTGGATGCATCCTCAGCTTAGTGATCTTCTATTCTTCTTCCTTTTTTGAGTTGCTCTTGTTTGTATCAAATCTTGGCATAATTACTCTTGATTTGCCAAATGTCCTCATTTTGCTCGATTATAATTTGTGTATCACTTTTTTGCAAATCTTGAGACTCATCTCGATTCCCCTCTGATCCACCAATATGGGTAGCATATTGTCCAGTCATATCAACTTCCCAACATTACCCCCCTTTGACTGGATGATAGGCGCTTACTGTTTGTATGCTTAAAGGAACTTCGCGTGGACTCAGTTGATAATCTGACCCCCATCAGGTTCCTTAATTGTGTAGACATCCATGCCAGCCTTCTTCATAATCTCTAATGGGCTGACCCAAATGTCAGAGAGTTTATTTTTTTATCCAAATCCATGCTGGTCATGGAATAAAACATAATCCCCTACAGCAAACAACGGAAGTCCACTCTGGCGCTTCTGGTCGGCCACCTGATCACAAATTTTCTTAGCCAAACTGGTGGAATAGGCTTCCATTTGCAACTTGATCAATGTATCCATAAGTTGCCTCAGATATTGCTGAGGATTCACACCACCAGTGTCCTCTACACACGAATATAGCAAGGCAGGCAGAGCTAGATGTTGACCATACAGCAGTTGAAACGGACTCTTACCAGTGGCAGAATGATAGCTGACATTATAAGCAAACACAGAAGTAGGTAGAAGAGCATTCCATTCTGAGGGCTGATCCATTATCAATATGCGGAGTATGTTCACTAGGGTTCCGTTGACTCACTCTACCATCCCATTTGATTCTGGATGATAGGGGGTGGTCAAAACCCCGCGAATCGCCATCAACTCATTTAACTTTGGCAGGATATGTGAAGTAAAGTTGGTTCCATTGTCCATCAGAATGAACTGCGGGCAGCTGTGCCACTGTATAACACACTCCATAATAAACTTGGCAGTGGTGACCGCGCCCAAGTCGCTAATAGCCCTGGCCTCCACCCATCGGGTCAAATGATTGATAGTGACAATTATATACTTGGATCAATTGGCACTAGTTAGCAGAGGTCCCACTACATCAATGGAAACAGTGTGCCATGCGAACCTGGGTTTCACTATTTGGTAGGTGGTTTTCTTGCGGAAAGGTTCTTCCACTTGACACTGATGGCAACAGCTAACCATTTCCAATACATCATAGTGCATGCTTTCCCAGAAGCATTGGGGTCACAAAAACTCTAGTTTCTTCCACAATCTTCCATGGCCTACATCCCGATGAGCATCCATAATTATTGAGGGTCTATCTGAAGGCTTAGGAAAATTCAGTGTCAAGTCTCCAATCTGCTTGTATAATTCTTCCACTTGTATGAAGATATTTTCCTGAGTCCATCCAACACCTTGATCACCTGCAGTGGCTCATTCTGGTATTGGTTTGCCACCATCTTTTTATACAATATATCAGCTAGATCCACTGTGATAGCGACCGTGGGCGATTGAGACAGACAATCCACGTTTTGATGTTTTGTTCCAGGTTGATGTAAAATCTTGAAATCATATGCTTGCAGCTTCAGAGCCCAACGTGCGAGCCATCCTTCCAGTTCACGCAGATTCTGTAGCCAGCGTAAGAAAGCATGATCCATCACTAATTGAAATCTTACCCTATGCAAATATACCCAAAATTGTTTGTAAGCGTAGATAACAGCTAAACGCTCCTGCTCAGTTATGGTGTAGTTTCATTCATGACAGTTCAAGCTCTGACTACAGAATGCGACAGGATGTTTCACACCATCATCATTATTCTGGGATAATACTGCCCCAATAGCAGCTAGGGATGCGTCCATTTGTACTATGAACTGCTTATTTTTTTTAGTACTAGATGGTCCTATGAACTGCTTATTGAAGTTGGGGTATTGCAAAATGGGTGTGCTTGCTAACGTGGTACTCAATACATTGAAAGCGTTCTGAAATTGTTCCATCCAATCAAAAGAAGCGTTTTTCTTTAATAGCTCGAAAAGTGGGGCCCTGATGCAGCCGAAATTGGGAATGAACCATCAATAATACCCAACCATCCCCAGAAACACCTAAATGTCCCACTTATTTCCTGGCCAAGTCATCTTGCCTATTGCTTCCACTTTAGCTGACTGAGGTTTAAGCCCATTTGAATCCATAACGAACCTGAGGTATTCCAATTGCTCTTTAAAGAAATGGCACTTTCAAGGCTTAATTTTGATAATAGCGGCAGCAAGGCGCTGAAATACTTGCTCCAAGTGGGCCAGATGCTCTGTAAATGTCCGCGAAAACACATTGATGTCGTCAAGGTAAACTAAGATGCAGGACAGCTTTAAATCACCTAAAATTGTATCGATGGCACGCTGGAATGTAGCCAGAGCATTACACAATCCTTGCGGCATGTGCGTTGGCTGGAACAACCCTCTCAAGGTGATGATTGCACATTTCTCCTGTTCCATTAATGGCAATTTGATCTGCCAGTACCCCAAGATCAGATCCATGGCGGAAAAATAGTTCGCCCCACCCAATTGGTCTAACACATTGACAATCCACGGAAGAGGGTAAGGATTCTTCTTTGTGACGTTATTGAGTTTACAATAGTCAATAACCACCTGGTTTGAGCCATCCTTTTTCTTTACAATGAGCACAGGTGATGCCCACAGACTGTTTGATGGCTCTAGCATCCCTTTCTTGATAAGCGTATCCACTTTGTTGGAGACAACCTCTTCCGCTGCTCTAGAACATCTAATAGGATGCGAACAAATGGGAGGGTGATCCCCCGTATCAATCTGATGTACCACCCCTTGCATGCACCCCAGGTCAGGATCATCATTTGAAAAAATATCCCAATACTTTTCAAATAATGCCATAGCCTTATCTTGCTGGCCCACCAATAAAACTGTGAGTGCTTCCCGTGGAACTACAGTCAGTAAGTCAAACAAGGAGTGAGCTGGTAGTCTGAGATCTTCCCATGAGCCAAAGTCATGAATATGATGAACTTCCCCTATAGGGACAAAGTGTAGGTAAGCCACCATTTGGTGCCGCCTGATCATTATTATCTCCTTTTGTAGGTTTGCGAGCAGCACCTTCACCTCCCCATTCCCAGGAAACAATAACCCTGGAGCCACGTGTGGTTTGAGCCATGAGTGCTGATGAGGCGCCAGGATTTCTCCATAAAGCCCCTTAGGGACTTTGATTTTGAGCCCAGTACCTATTATGCCCTGGTGTCCAGACAGTAAGCTTAAAGGGCGCGTTGCTCGAAGTGGGATTCCTTTGTAATCATATATCTGGTTGGGGAGGATCTTGGTCTGCAAACTCAGTCACTGGTAGCGAACAGGAATCACTCCATCACTGTATGCTAGATTGACCTGACTGGAGTGGACTGGATCCATTGGGATTCCACCAGAGGAAATTTTATACTGGAATCTGTTGGCCAAACATAGTAAGGGTTTCTTCCGCCATATTTATCACAACGCCAAATTTCCTCATGAAAGCCACACTGATTAACATATTGTAGTGGTTATTTGGCAAAACCACCGCTGGAGCAGACACCTGGTCTGACCCAAATTGTAGAGGCAATGCACTATATGCTCCTTCTGAAACAGTGCTTTGTGTTCCCGCAGTCCCATATACTACTTGATGGTCCACATCCAGTTTCAACATAAATTTAGCCACTGACTGGGTGGAGACTATATTCACAGGTGCTCCCGTGTCTATGATAGCGCGGATTTTTGTGTTTTTGAACAAATATGTTGCAATAAGTACATTCCGAGTAAGAAGAACCATCAGTGTTTATTACTTGTACGTTCAAGGGCTTTGTGTTACTCAAAAAGGAAGAAATACCCTTGCTGACCTGAGGATACTCACTAGCAATTTTCTCCACCAGAATAGCTACGTTACCCCTACTAAAGGAGTGACATTCAGTGAAGAATCCGAGTTACTGATGCCAGTCTGTTCCAGTATCTGCCACGCATATGGTTTCTGCACATCTTGGCGGAACTCAGCCCAATTGGGTAAACTCTTACTCTCAGAAGTGGAAGTAGGGGTATCCAATGAAAGCTGCTGGTATAACAAATCGTCCAATTGAGGGTCGATTTCTACTCATAAAGTTGTTTGGCAAGTGTTAGGGACAAGTGAATTGAGCTTAGCGGAGATAGAGCGTCCCATCTCTACTCCACTTGAGCTTTTCCCTGCTCGGGTATCTTAGTTGGCATTTCATACACTTGTGGTTTGCTAGGGCAATTGGCTGCATAATGCCCTCTTTGTCCGCACTGGAAGCAAGTGTTCATAAAAGGTGCATGTATATAATTTGGACTGGAAGGACCAGGTCAAAAATTGCTGGTAAGGTTCCAGGGTCACGGTCAAACTGGTGAAGCGTACATGGGCTGGAAAAGGTCTACTGACTCATATGAGGGACGATTATGTTCCAGCAGCTGATAAAACAGTCACTGCGGCCTATATTCAAAAAGGGATGGAGCGGGGGCAACGGAGGGTTTTCAGGATACACTGGGGGCACTGTTTGTGGCAGAGAGTTGACGTAAGGCGTTCACAATTCAAATGAGGCTGGTATCCCCATCCAACACATGGGACATAGCGTTATATAGTTTCCCAATATAGTTTGACTGCCGCCATCATCGCTATACCTACATCCTAAGTGGTTAAAATATTAGCCTCAAGTAGAATGTGAGCTTCCACCGAGAACCTCTCAGCGAATTACAACAGGGTCTCATTTTGGTTAAACTGTATAGTCATAAATTCAGCTTTCCATTGAGACATCTTATTAGCGCCTCCGAACAGCTGGATAATGATCACTTTTACTTGTGCATAAGACACCAAGCTATTTGGAAGATAGCAGGTCATTTGGTCAGCACTTTCCACATCTAAAGTGGACAGCAACAACTTCTCTTTTCATTGATTGGTAGCCCCTTCCACAGCGAATTTAAAACATTTAAAATAACCATGTAGGTTTCCATTATGACTGAAAGGGGTAACTTTTTGATACAGATGAATTCACTTGGCTCTCAGGTTCTGCTGCAAGGGGCAGGCGAATTAGTTTCTGAGCGACTATGGGAACCATCATTTGGTGCGTTATCATACCGCCAATTGGATGAGCTTGAACTCATCAAAATGGAATCAGAAGATGTGGTGTCATGCGGGGGTCCATAGTACTGCCCGATAGATACTTGTTTGCTGATCCATAACATTAATTCCCGAGTTGCCACTAACTGCCCCATTTCCCCCAACCTTGGTATACACCATGAACTGTTTGCTAATCAGCTGTTCCGCTTTAACTGGAGCACATCTACACCATACATCCTGACATTCTTGTTGCAGCATTTCATATTGCTGTTGCAATTCTGGGCAGAATTCCCTTTCCTCATTCAGTGTTTGTTACATGGTTTGTAATTGCGAGAGAACTTCCTCCATTATATTCCAAAGGCGGGTTTGTTGTTGTCTTGCGTTTTCCACTTGCTGGTTGGCATTGTTTATTTGGTTAACAGGGGATATCATTCCCACACCAATTCCTCATTGGCCCATCAAAAGGTATCAATGCACTCTTGCATGTCCGCATACTCTCTTGTCTCACCAATAGGAAGAGGGAAGGCTCGTTGGCACTCTGCCTGACTAATGACTTCTAGATGTGTAACCCGACGAATATGCTGGAGATACTTGGTAGACGTTGACCAAAGGATAAGCGCGTTATCTGATGTTCACTGAGTATCCCATTCAATATGGAGTTGATCTAATTCTTTAGATAGAGAGCCAACTTGGGCCACCACTTGCAGTTCCATCAGGGTCATTCTTTCCTTGAGATGAGCAATCATGGCTTCAAGAGCTTCCGCCCATTCATCTAGCTCTATCATGCAACGCTTGGTATTATTCCCCAAGGTTGTTATGTCCTGAATCCACTCTGCTGATAGGCCATTCTGTTCCAGTAGTTCTCTTATTACTCGAGGTAATTCTGAGCTTAACTGTGGTACTAGAATGTCCAATCGACAGCAAACATCCCCAACACAATGATCCATCTGTGCCAGCGCCCCTTGTACTTCAGAAAATGAATGATTGAGGCGGTCAAGCAGGAGGCGAGTATTGTGCTGTTGTGCTTGTGTGAACTGCAATATGTCTCTGATTTCAATATTATGGTGAGCCAGGACACACAGTAGATGGCAAATTAAAGGTTGTACATAAGCGACTAAATATTCCTCAATTCTGTGGGTACTGAGGCAGCGAGTTAACCCCATAGTAGTTGCATCCAAATATGACATGTACAGCGCGTATCAATTCTCTTGATTGCGTTGGTTATAGAACAGACTCAGGGCATTTTTCCCAGTCTCATCCTCGTATAGGCGATATCTGTGCAAAAACCATTCCATAATAATTCTCAGTTGTTGGGGAGTCACATTCAGGGAGCGTTCTTGTTGGTTAGTCATCAGCTCCGGGCAATTCTTGAATTGCACATTAATCATAATTTTATCATCCCCTGGTTTGGTAACAGTAAATATTGTTGGTTCAGGGTTAGGTGCCTCCTGGGCTTCTTCGGCATACCGTGCTCAGAACTTGATCAGGTTATGTTGGAACAAATGAGGACTTGTCAGTATGTTTTACCAGCTATAGTTGCTAAGTGGCCCCCTGTAGTGAGCACCGCTGTTAATTACTTGGCGTCTGGGTCCACTGTTGCAGAGTTGGATTTGCACAGGGTATTAGCTTCTGAGCACACAAATTGAATGATATGAGGATTGCCGATTCTTTTAATAAAACTTGATAAAATATATACAGAGCTATTACCCCTTATTTCTACCTTTATTTTGAATATAGTTGCAGACCTTTCTTCACTCCTTCTTTCCTCATAAAAGACTATCCCCTTTTAATCTTAAATCAGCCTCTTTATATTTCAGTTACCCATCTAGTGCATCCTCAGCTTGGTGATCTTCTATTCTTCTTCCTTTTTGAGTTGCTCTCATTCATATTGAATCTTGGCATAATTTCTTTCAATTTGCTGAATGTCCTCATTTTGTTTGATTATAATTCGTGTATCCCTTTTTTGTAGATCTCGAGACTCATCTCAATTCCCCTCTGATACGCTGATATGGGTAGCATATTGTCCAGTCATATCAACTTCCTGACAGGCCCTTTCTTATGTCCCAACTTCTGAATTGTGGGTGGTAGCATCTTCTCCAGTTTTTTCCTTATTACTAATTTGTTATATGATCTTTGACATCTGGTTCATGCAATGACGCTCCTTTATGTGCCCTGCATCAGGTTTTTGAGCAGTTCTCAAAACTGGTTGTTTTCCAGATTTAGTAATATTCATATGAGGGCCTTAATCATTCCCATTGGGGTATATTGATTGAATCATCAAATCATCATTGGTGAGTTGCAAATATATTCAGACCTCCAAAGGTATAAGAAGGGGGTCAAATTTCCATACTGTTCTTTTGTGATGTCATCACCTTCATATAGTAAATCTTCTGAAGCATCAAGCGAAATTTTTTAAGATATCACTCCAATCATGGGATAAAATTCTTGACTCCTGCATCTATAAAAGAATCTTATTCAACTCCATTTGCTTCAGGTAAGTTGCCTGTTCCCAATCCAGTTCAGGGTTAAACTCTGCTCATTCTGCCAGTTGAGGGATGATCCGCTGGTACTCTTGTGGCCTCATCCATGATAGGGTGGACGGGTGAAAGGCATGTGCAAACAGGTAGGGACGGCAGCCACCCATCTCTCACCCAGGGTATGTCCTAGGTCAGAGATCTGGTAAGGGGCAGTGCCTTGAAGCTTAAACCCTTATTGGTCCTGAAGGGTGCATAACCCTGTCCAGATTGATAGCTGGAGACAAGAGCCTTACAGATTTGGTAAGATGCCATCAAATTCTTAGTTATTTTACCTTACCTTTCATATAAATTTATCAGGTTTTTTTTTTTTAGTACTAGATGGTCCCAACCAAGGGGGGGGATTATCAGGTTTAATCTTTATAGTTGGCAACATTGCTGAGTTGATTTAAACCTTTTTTTGGGATCTTTTGTGGGATCAGTAGTATTTTTTGCTGTTAAAATTTATTTTTATATTTTATGTAGCATATAAATATATTAATGATAACTGTTTAGTATCTGTTGTTGAATTTTTGGTTTACATAGATGGCTGATTCTTCTTCTGTAGTATGGTGGAGTTTCAAACATCTATTTTATGAAGACAATAGACCAGACAGTGACTATAGTTAAGATATAATTCCTTGGTAATAGCACTTGAAAGTCATATTCTCCTGTCAATACTTGGACAATGGCACGCTGCCCTGATCCAACTGATCCTAAGTAAATTCTTGACTTAATACAACTTAAAGTATTAAACACAAAAAGCTTATAAGTTAAACTATAAACTAGTGGTAATAGTTGATTGTCCTTTATTAGTATCAACTTGAAGATATATATAGAGTTTGATGTTCACCACATCTTACCCATGATGTCTCATTTTCAATAGCACTTGGCCAGAGGAACACGTAAAATGTTCATTTGAGGGTCTAAAATCCTTTGACTCATGGTATTTTGCACGGCCTCAAAGTCAGTGTAAATTTCATCAACTTTCTCAAGACAGTGTTTCAGACACATCTGCAAATAGATGAACCAAAAATCTTTCTCAAATAATTGGCAGCACATACCAAGGTGATTTGTACCACTAATTAGTAATTAATTCAATCAAAAACTTGATTGACATTAAAAACTAATTTTGACATAGACCAACAAAGCCCATATGCCCAAGGTATCAAGTCAACACTTAATGTTAAGTCTGACATAACCAACAAAGCCCTTAACCCATGTCATCATAGTCAAATATTATTAAGTGAAATCGCTAGGCCACAAATACCAAGTTCAGATATACTTGGGATATTTTTGGTTTATAATTACAAATGATTTAGATCCAGTCAACCATTCAATGCAGGGTTGGAGTAATTTAAAGGGTACATATTTGTTTCATTCTTTTATCATATCTTGTTGAACATTGTGTGATGGATTAAGGCCCAAAAAATTGTACATACGCATATGGAGGTTGACTGGGGCTCCATATTGTTAGATGAAGCTGAGTATACCATATAATTTCTTGAAGGGTCTTCCCCTTGTAAGATGCTGTTGAAGGTAATACTGTTAAGTCAGCAATTGGAAAAATTATGTTTAGTCAGTTATATATTTGAAATTAAATATATAATTTGTGCTAGGCATTTTCAACTAGGGTGATTTATCTAGAATTGCAAGCTAGGGTTTTGGTATTTTCAGAAGTGATGGTTAGGATCATAGCAGTTTTTGTGGTTTATATAATCCTATGGCATCGCTTAATCATCATGAGAAGTGGTTAGATTTGAGCTTTCAGGGCTTTCATCTGTGGTTTAAAATTGGGTGTGGGTGCAATTGTTTGAAACTTTTGGTGAAACTTCAACTTTAGATATCTTCATGGAAAGAGTTGAGCTTGAAGATAAAGGTTTTTTGTTGGCACTGGCTTACAAATATGGCATGATAACAACATATGTAAATAAGCATAATCAGTACATACTGTCTGATCCACTTTATAGTGGTGAGGCAAGGTTCATCTAATGCATTGACAAAGTAGCAAGGAATTGTTGATCCAGCTTGGGCTGATATTATGTACTTATTGATACCATTGTCCTAACATGTTCTTGAACTAGTCCATGAAGGTGGTCACATTGCTATATCTGAGCCAAATTCAATATTTTTTATGTATGGTAGAAATATAGAGCTTGTTCTATGCACATTTTTGCCCCTGTCCATGGTAATGAAGGGGACATTGGCGCTATGGCAATGAAAAGCTATTACAACTAATAGACTGGGAATTAATGGAGACTTTGTGCATTGATGCCTATATGACAAATTCCATAGATCTTTCAAGCTTTTAACCATTCATCAATTGGTCTATGATTTAACTTTTTTAGTGATTATTGTTAAAATAACCAAGTGAAGATTAGGATCATAACTTGCTTCATCATAAACCAGTAAAAGTTCAGACTTATTCTTAATAAAATCACTTTGTTAAAATATTGGAAACTTTCCAACCTTTTGTGGCTGTCATTTTTGGTGTGTTTAAAATTAGATCTTTCAGCATAAATAAAAAGTCATTCGTTGGATGAAATTTGAAGTTAATGTCCAAAATTCTACCAGTAAGTGGTAAATGAATAAATAGATAGAAAATAAACTGGAAAATATCTAAGATCAATGAAACTTTCTTTTTTAATTTGTATGGGAAAGCAGTTATAAAAACCTAATCCCTGAAAATATTTTAAGGATCAAATGGTTTTTAGACTTGGTAGAGGAACTGTGTATAAAAGTAGATAATTGGGGATAATTTTCGTGGCACGTTTTATAAAATTTCACTCTCATCCAAGCCTTTTGACAACGGTGAAAGTGATTTAATTCTCCAATTCTAGTGGTGCGAGTTGCATCAAAAAAGATTTACATTAATACTCAGTTTAAGTGTAAAGAACTCAGGTAGAAAGCTTTACGTTAGCCCGTTCAAAGAAAAGTTGTTAGAAATGACTAGTCTGATAAATAGGCTGCAAACCATGGGTAAAAGTTAAATTTAAGTTTAAGGCTTTTGTAATAGAAACAGCTTAAATATAAAACCTTTAAATGCCTTAAGTTTTAACTTCTGATATCCAGCTGACCAATTGTGTACTAAATATAAAAGCGTGATTAAAATTAAAATATGCAAGGAAGCGTGTTGGAAAGCATAAAATAAAATTTTAATGTGGGATAAAAGTGGGATAAAAGCGTCGTTGTTTAATAATCCAATCAGATGAATAAATTCAAAGTATAAATATTCTGTAATCAAATGGATAACGGATTGAACTGGTTTTCAAAGCCATAGTTCGCAGGAAGGATGTAGGGAACGGATGAAGTAAAGCCTTTTGTCTTCAGTTTGTCGTTAAGGTTACGATGGATACGCAAATGCTGGCTAAGGTTGTCAGCCCTCGAGAATCGCTTCTCGCAGTCTGGAAAGCAGCAAACGTACGGCTTCTCGTTGGAGTGGATCGATTTCATGTGGCGTTTGAGGTGTTCGCTCCTCTTGAAGACCTTCGTGCAATCCTCTTCGCTACAAGCAAACACTTTTGTAGAAGGTTTGGTATAGTCCTGTCGTATACCTTCAACGCTTGACCTTCTCCTGGGTTTCTCAAATGAAGATTTGTTTTTTAAGTTCTGGCCACTCTGCGTCAAGGGTTGGCAGGGTTGAAATTGTTTAGCGAGACAGGGTGTGGATGTACGGCGCCCCCTGTATAACTCGGGTACCCACCCGCAATAGTTGGAGGAATTGTTATAGTTGAACATACTCTGCTGCAATTCATTTAGTGGGGTATCGAGTGGAGAATGAGCCAATGTTACATCTAAATTGTGCAGGTCGAGAAGTTCCTCGAAGGATGGCTCATTCCCACAAGGCGAGGTGAGTGGGGTGACTTCCCCCAGTTGAAATCCAAACTCAGTGGGACCAAAACTTTGAGCAAGGAGTAAATCAATGGTTGCATTTCCAAATCCCACATTAAACATTGTATCAAATGTCGACATACACACTCTACTTTAGCTCACCTTTTATCCTATAAATAAGCCCAGATCATCTCACCCATCAACGGTATGATTTTATAACTAACCTCTAACGTTTCTTACTCAATTGAAGCAAACCCACCCCACATTAAATCCAAAATTCAGGGGCTAGACAGACTCAACTTGAAACCAGCCGCTAATCAACTTCATGCCAAACGTTAAACCCAATTCAACCCAAACTATTTGCATAACTTAAAATTCACCACCTCCTACAGATACCATTTCACCGCCATCGCTATCAGTAAGATGAGCTTACATCCCCTGCCATGCCAACCTTTAAAAATATACTAAAGTAGGTCCATCTCACCCCACACACACTACATGTCAAACCCGCGTACTAACTAGGTTTCAGTTCAACCGTTTCTTATTAGATTCACCCTTTCAATGCGCACCCACCTACTTCCGATCGATGATTTATGGTGATTAATTTTTGGATTCACTAAACCCATCCTCAACTTTAAGGACCACTGCCTTAATTAAGCATAAGCATTGGTTGAAAATTGCCATCTGAGATTAAAAAGGCTTTTTAGGTGGGTCGCCAGAATCTAAAGTCAGGATGGGTGAACCTCTCCACATGAAAAAACCAATTCTGGTCTTGGTTCCTCGATAATTTTATTTTAAAATTTTGAGAGTGCACGACCTGAGACGAAATACTCGGGGGGACTCCTCGATAACTTTAAACTACATGAATGTCAATAAATCTTCAACGATTGAATGTGATCTAAAATTTAATAAAATCATCTATATAAAACAGCTTAGCTTAATCTACTCATCACGATACCTCAAAAAGCTACAAATGCTAAATTTTTAGAATCTGATATGCCTAGACTTTTTATTCATGCGTGATCACTATATTATTAAAAATCCACTTCACAATGCAAACTTTTAGTCCATTTTTTTATTTTGATAAGCTTCTGTTAGGATTGATCGGTTGAATTATACTTTATTTGAACCCAAACTGCTCCCCTAAAGAGAGATACCATACAAGCCAAAAATCCGACCAAAGATGAACATTTTGTTTGATACTTTAATGTAAAAATTTATAATCAACTTCGCATCTACTAGAGGTTATTTGCTTTAAATAGACTTTCTATTATCCTACAAGATAAAATTGATAACTTTATAAAGGAGGGTATAGACTAACTGTATTTAGATTTTAGGTTGGTATGCTATATAATACTAGTGAAAATTAATGCCTTGCTATAGTTTTTAAGTATATGTTATTTTAGATATGCATCTTAAACAACTTCTTAGAAATAGAAGTATACCAGGTATTAGTTTTCTAGCATAGCTAAGAATTATCAAACTATTGAGGTAAAGTATTATGTATCATATATATTATTTCTGTTATCAACACCCTTTTTCTCAACCAATACAAAGCCTATAGTGATGAATAATGTATTAGTGGAAGGATTTTTACCAACTTCTGACATAGCCTTGTTGTGAGAATAGAAGGTTCTTGCAGATTTCATGCATGCTAAAAATCTGCACCTCAACATTAATTCATTTCATCCCAATTAGCTGTTTCCCTGTATGCCACCAGAACCCCAATTAATAATTGCAAAGTACCTAATATAACACACCCCTCAACTTTAAAATAAAATTAAGTTCTCCAGATTTACAATTGACTTCCATTTACTTATAATGCTTTATTTTATTGGCACAGTATTTAAGTAATTATTTCCAACCATCCATATCTATTTAGTAGACCACCAACCTTGAAAACAATGAATCATCATGAACCACATGCACACCTTGCCATGGAAAAATGGAAGATAGCCAAACTCTATGACAAATTGGTGATCCTGCCCAATACAAACCAGAACCCTCCATATCCTATAGGGGCAGCTTTATTGAGAAGACTGCAATAGCTATCATGTATCTGTGTACTTGCCAATCATTGGTCAAATTTGATAATAGAATAATAAAATAATGGCTCACAGCCTACAATGCATGGGGGATGATTGTGAAACCCCTCCCCATCGACAACTCCAGGATGTTTACTCCCTTCTTACTGGCACTGCCCAACGCTGACACTGTGTCAATGCACTGTATGCCTCATGGGTTGACTGGCAAGACCATGTCCATGCCAAGTTTGCCTCTTCAAGGTTTAGCTACATGAGAAGTTCCACTGTATCCATCTAAAAAAACTACCCAAATTATAGCCGCTTCTTGGACACCTTCAAAGACCTGGTAGGACAATGGTACCAGGCCAGCAACTGCTTTAATGAGGACATGGGCCTCCAACTTCTCAACTGGTTCCTTAATGCTTTAGAGGAACCCTACCTGAACGCTATGCTGATTGCACAGCCTACAAATGTTGATGACATCATTTACGCCTGCCAAAACTATGCCTGCCTAGCATCTCACCACCAAAATAAGTTTTGGGAGCCTGAAGATTTCCAATTAACTGAAGAAAGCCCTTGAAACGAGGCCATCCCCAAAATGAAGCTAATATCCTCAACTTCAGAAATGGTTTCTAATATTTCTGCCTTTTCAGCTCAGTTGAAGAACCCCATGATGATGGTTAGGGACAGGTCCCCTAAAAAATGTGTTGCCACAACTGCAATGAGCACGGCCACCATTCTTTCCAGTGCTGCGCCCCATATTTATGTTGTAAAGTTGTCCACCTTGACGGCAAATACCTAAACCACCCCCCACCTCACCAAAATCAAGCAGCTACAAATCAACCTCAGCAAGAAAACTACATGAAGCAACAACATTAATGCCGTGACACCCATGATCAAGCAAAATCCCCATACATTACATTGAGGAACCCCAAAAGCTTGACTAGAATCAAGTCCTTCTCCTAATGGAAGCTTATGACACTTAAAAAATGAATAAAAATACCCAACCATGTACCACAAAACCTGTTAAAAATTAAAATCAAAGATCTTCTGAATGCAGTGAAAGAAATTTGCAAGTACCTTGTGGAGTACCCATAGATGAATAAAGTGAGCCACGCACTCAAACACAGAACTGGGACCAGTTGCCTCTTCCTTCCTTTTCCAAGAACCTTGAACCAGACCAAAATCACTTTCCCTATGAGCACCAATTCAGGACATCACTCCACATCAAAAATCACTGACACATCCATTAGAAACTCAACCCACAACAGAAAAATTCATCAATCCTGTATCCTCAACCAATCTACATATTGGAGTGCACACTGTGCAGAAGAATTAAACACCTAATTCATTTCGCCTACCTCAACAACTTATGAAAAACCAACTGTACCTCCCTCATATCAGCCTGAAGAAGTTTCCACTACAAAAATCTTGGAAGAAACTGTGATCCCTGTCAGCCTTAAAGACCTGTGAAAATCTAGTCCCGCGCTCCATCAAGATCTTCCTCAAGCAATCGGAATGACCTGGTTAAAACTGGCACAATAAAACCCCAAGAGTTCTGTTCAGTAGTACCAGCACACCGCGCACCATTGAATACCTTTTTGGTTACACCTTTAAATCATCTTAGACACCAGCTCATCCACCAACATTGTTACAAAAAGTTCCTTCATGATATTAGCTACAAGGACATAATAAACACTGGCCTGGTGCTTCTCATGGCTGTAGCCACCCAACAAGCCTGCCATGGACAAGTTTTTAACCTACCCATTAAGATCTCTGGGGAAAAACTTCATTAATGCCTTTGCTTTTGCTATGACCACTTCCTCATGTTACTGTCCCGCCAGGCCCTGAAAGAATCCAGCATCCATAAGATTTTTGAGAGTGACCAGTGGTACATCCAAACTGATGATATAATGAAACCCATCAAGTTTTAACTCCAGTGCAGATTGTAAGTCCAGGTGAGCGTCCCCTGCATAGATCAGTTGCTCTTCCTGTTTCCAAGCAAAAAGGGGCTGAAGAGGGCAGCCATATCCCTGTCACCCAGGGCGACCTCGTTCATGTGGTTGAGGAGCACTGGGTAACAGCTCTATTCTTTGGATCCCTTCCCTAGTACCTTCTCTCACCTCAGCCAAACTTGTTAGCCAGATTAAGGAAATCTGTGCTGAGATCACTAAATTGAAGTCAATTTGTCCAAAACTGATGGAAAATAAGCCTGACAATCAGAATTCGCATAGTCAAAAAGGGATGAAGATTGGATTGTCAGCCAGAATCACTGACAGTTTTGATTTGGCCGGCAGTGCAAACATCAAAATTAACCCACTCTCAAAATCATTGGGGATGATCCCCAACGTGCAGCTCTCATCTGGCAAATTGAGTGTTGCAGCTGATGCAGCACTTTTGACTGAATGAATGGCCCAGCGACCAGGCACAGGCGGGTTGGGCATCCCAAACCTGTTCCCAACCAATTGGGACTGCCCCTATGTGGGGGTGGCCTTGGGGGATTACCGTTATCTTGTTAGGCCAGACGCTGTCACACCAACTGCCAGAAATGCAATTGAGTCTTGGTTTGGGCGTTCATGGTTGAACTGACAGCGACTCAGCCTGCTGCTGAATCCTTTGATGTCAGTTACCATTGAGCTTATCTGCCCCCATTCTCAAATATTCACTGGTTAGGTCAAACTTGAGGGACCAGATCCCATCTTGTTCCCTCATCAATTGACCTCTATTTAATCAGTTGCATCGCACTGAGAAAATTGTTAGTTGATTTTTCTTCCTTTATTTTCCATTAAAAACATTCCCCAAAATTTAGTTTTTTATGTTGAAATTTATACCATCTTTTACACTGACACTCACACACCCCTTAGGGTTAGCAACCATATTCATCTGGGGTTTTATTGTGTGCCTGTACGAGATTCTGGCTCACTAGCAATTATTGGTGAAACTCATTTCTAGTTTCATATCCGTCGTACCAGCAGCAGTGCCTTTGGTATTCTGGTTTGCCGTTTGGGTGCTCCAGCACCTAGGCTGGCAGGCCAGTTAAATTTTTACTTGCTGTTTGCCTAACATAATTGACCAACCAATATTCCTAACCATTTCCGCCTTTCTCATAGATATTGACGTAGCAATGGCCCCTCCTTTTCAACTGAACCAGGTTGTGAAGAAAATTCTCCCTGTCCATAATAGCCTAGTTCCACTAGAAATATCAAATCAACACCCCATAGTTGCTGTGCCTATTGTGCCCATGTCAGTAGGTTCTGACAATCTGACTTACAATGAGCTTACTCCCCTATGAACCTAGAGGTTTCCCCTGACTCCACTACCATCTCTTAGGTGTCACTGGATTCATCCACAACTACCAATAAAGAGAACTTTGCTTATTTCTTATTACCCATGAAAATTAGTGTTGGGTCCCACCACATCTCCTTTAAGGCTTTGGTGGATACCAGAGCCGCGGGAAAATTTATGAGTGTAGAACTAGCTCAACAATTGAAACTTGACCTGGATGCAGGTCCTTCAGTGATGGTTGCTTCATCAGCCTCCCAAACCTCATACCTAGTTCGCCAGCCAGTTTCATTCTCAGTACACCAGTTCAGCTTCTGCGATCAGTTCTCAGCAATGAAAATTTGGTGTTCCTGGTAATTTTAGGAGTTGGATGGTGGGTCAGCAGCATGTTAAGATTCATATAGAGTCAAATATGTTGTCTTTTGCCAAAGATCAAACGGAGGGAGAATTTCCTTTAGTTAATACTCTCAAAAAAACCAAGGTCTTAGCTCCATTACTTCCCTCTTTCCCCTTCAGGCCTTCCATCTGGTTTTCCCAAAGAATTGATGCGCTATCAGAGTATTTTTGATTCTTAGAAGGCGGACCGTCTTCCCCCTCACACCAAATTTGACTTGGGATTCCGTATGATGGTACAGTTGATGAACATCAACTGCCCGTTGTATCCCCACACAGCGGAGGAGGAGGTTGCACTCAACATTTGGTTAGATGATATGCTTAAAAAAGGGTGGTTGTTTTAAGAGACATCAACAGTCATGTCTCCCATAATCTTCACCAAAAAAGCTGATGGTTCCCTCCGTCCCTGTGTAGATTACAGACATTTAAACAATGTTACAGTTCACAATCCCTACCCCCTGCCCCTGGAGCAGACGATCAGCCAAGAAATTGCCAAATCTTGTGTGTTCTCTAAATTGGATCTCGTCAATGCCTTCAACTAGATTTGGGTAATAGAAGGGCAAGAATGGCTAACAGAGATCCAGATGAAGAGAGGCATTTTCCAATTCTGCGTAATGCCCTTTGGGCTGAAGAATGCGCCTACTACGTTTCAACGAATGATTGACAGTGTACTGGGTGATCTCCAGTTCACTTGCGTGGTTGCATATATCAATGACATTATGGTTCACTCCCTGACTCCTAAACAACACGCAATTGACTTGAAGGTGGTCGTGGCCACTTTGCACAAGGTGGGCCTGTTCATCAAGCCTTCTAAATGTGAGTTTTATAAAGAGGAAGTTACCTTTTTCAGGAACCTCATCCTTAAGGATGGCTACGCAATTCCTCCTAATAAGTTGGATGCTATCCGTGAATGGCCTACTCTGACAACCCAAAAATAAATTATGGAGTTTCTTGGGAACCATCATTTACTTAAAAAAAAATTTCCCGGCACTTTCCCAGTTGGCTTCCCCACTCCACCCCCTCACTGGCAAGAATGTACCATTCCATTGGATGCCCAAATGCCAGCAGGCGTTTGAATCAATCAAAGAAGTGTTCTTATCACCTCCTGTCCCAAAACACGCGGATTCTGCTAAGCCATATATTGTTGCATGCAAGGCCTCCTCAGTGGCAGTAAGGGCAGTGCTGCTCCAAGAGCACGAGGGCTTAGAACATCTGGTCGCTTACTTTTCCTGAAAATTCACCTCTACAGAGCAATCCTTGGCCATCTATGATAAGAAGTTGGCAGCCGTAGCATGGGCATTGACTCATTGGCGGTACCTGCTACAGGGTGCTCAGCATGAGTTAACTGTTCACATGGATCACAAAGATCTCTTGTATATCCATAAAACTCAAAATTGGTGCATCGATAAGCCCAAACATATTGGGACTTGTGCAGTTTCAATTTCAAATATGAAGTGTAAAAGGTGCGCTTAAATACTTCCCAATTTTATCAGCTGAAAACCCACCCACTGTCCCACGGATTTGGAAGAAGCGGACCTCATTACTGTGAGTCCCACTGCTCAAATTTTGTCAATTGTCCCCCCATCATCTCTTCCACCGCCCTTGCTCCTGACGCCCTGCTTGTTGATCAGGTCTTAGCCAGCCAAATGACCTGTATTAAAGGGGTGGAGTTATTTGAGCAATTGACCCTTCAAAATTATATACACTCTATGTACTCCTTGGTGGATGAACTTATCTATTTTAGGTCGCGAATTTGGGTCCCCCTCTTTTCTGAGCCAAGGTATTTTATGCGCATCACGACCCTCCCAAAATCAGCCATCCGGGCAGCAAAAAATGCACTGAACTGATAAAGTGAACCTATAACTGGGTGGGCCTAACAAAGGAAGTTCCGATTTGGATCACTGATTGCATTACCTGTGCTCAGGCAAAGTCAGACCGCTCAGGAAGGAAGGGACTCCTGCACCCATTACAACAGGCGGAGGGTCCATGGATTTCAGTGTCTGTGGACTTTATTGTTGAACTCCCCTGTTCTAATGGGTTTATGGCAGTGATGGTGATGGTTGATCACTTTAACAAATTTTCTCTTTTTATTCCTCATACTTCTGCAATCATGTCCAAAGAAGTTGCTCAGCTCTTCATACGCCATGTGTTCTCGATGTTTAGCCCTCCCACAGGAGATCATCAGTGACTGGGGGCCCAATTTACAGTGCAGTTTTTGAATGAGCTTTTATCCATCTTAAAATCACTTTTTGTTGTTCCACCGCATACCATCCCCAGTCCACGGGCAAACTAAGCGGGCTAACCAAATTTTGAAACATTATTTGCATTGTTACGCTTTGGCCACCCAGGATACTTGGGCCAATGACCTCCTTCTCACCCAATTTGCCTACAACAACGGTACTCACGCCTCTATGGGGGTTTCTCCCTATGAAGCAACCTTAGGTTATAATCCCTAGTTTTGTGGTTGATCCCTGTATATGTCCAGAGGTTCCTGCTGCTGCAGATCATGTTGAGCATATTTGGTCTACCCAGTCCTTAGTGCGGGAGCATCCCACAAAGGCTATCAATGATTATAAATGGTTTGCGGATCAAAAATGTCCCGGCCATGATATTGTGGTGGGCTCTCACATTACGTTAGATACTCGCCAAATGAGGATATGGGTACCTTCCCAGAAGTTTGAGCAAGCGCTCGGGGCCCCACCTGGTGGAGGAAGACTTGAGAAATGGTGCTTTTTGGTTAAAATAGCTAGCTCATTGGAAACAGCACCTCGTCTTCCACATGTCTCTGTTGTCCCCATTTAAGAAATCATCCCTGCCCAAACTGAACCAATTGTGATAGAGGATGCTGAAGAAGCTGAGGTGGAAAACATCTTAGCATCCCACAAATCCCAGCAGTCAGTTCAGTATCTCATGGCATGAAATGTATCAGCTTATGAGAACAGTTGGGTTAAGGCTCATGATTGTGCTAATTGCATGGAACTGATTGAGGCTTTCCATGAGTCTCACCCTAATGCTCCCCATCTGTCAGGCAAACAGCAGGTAAGAATTAGATTGGCCTGCCAGCCTAGGTTCTGGAGCACTCAAACAGCAAACTAGAATGCCAAAGGAACTGCTGCTGGTACGATGGATATGAAACTAGAAAGGAGTTTCACCAATAACTGCTGGTGAGCCAGAATCTCATACAGGCACATAATAGAATACCAGATTTTTTATGGTTGTTAACCCTAAGGGGTGTGTGAGTGTCATTGGAAAAGGCGGTTTATTTTTCAACATAAAAAACTAAATTTAGAAAAAAAGTTTTTAATGGAAAATTAAGAAATAAAGTTGACCAACAATTTTCTCAGTGCGATGCAACTGATTAAATAGTGGTCAATTGATGAGGAATAAGCTGTTATCTGGTCCCTCAAGTTTGACCTAAACTGGCGAATTATTCAGGAATGAGGTCAGATAAGTTCACTGGGAACTGACATCAAAGGAGTTGACAGCAGGCTGAGTCACTGTCAGTTCAACCTCAAATGCCCAAACTGAGACTTAACTGCATTTCTGGTGGTTGGCATGATGGCATCTAGCCTGACAAGCTAATGGAATCTCCCAAGGCCACCTCATGTAGGGGCGGTCCCGATTGGTTTAAAACAGGTTTGGGATGCCCAACCTTCCCATGCCTGGTCACTGGGCCATTCATTCAGTTAAAAGCATTGCATCCGCTGCAACACCTGGTTGGCCAGAAGGGAGCTTTGAACTATTGTCAATGGTGTCCAATGCTGCTACCTGCATGTCAGGGATCATCCCTGACAATTTTGGGAGGGGGTTAATTTTTATGATCAAAGTGTTGACTGAATCAAAAACTGTCAGCAATTCTGGCTAATGGATCAATCCTCATTCCTTTTTGAGTATGTGGATCTTGATCATCGGTCTCGTTTCCACTTGTTTTTGGACTGATCAAATTCATTTTGGCAATTTTGGCGCAAATTTCTCTGATCAGGCGTACAAGTTTGGGAGAGGTGAATGTGGGCACGGGGGAGGGACCTGAAGAGGGAGAGCTGTTACCCAGCACTTGTCTACCACTTGAGCGAGATCACCCTGGCTGACAAGGGGTGCATCCACCCACTTCAGTGCCTTTTGCTTGTAAATGGGAAGAGGGCCCGATTGACAAACAGGGGATGTTCCCCTGGACTTACATTACCCTTTCCTTTTTCTGAAGGAAGGGCACCACTGCCGGGAAACTGCACCAGAGCCTCATTTTTATGTACCTTGGGTAATTTGATCGCCATGACCATTGCAACTTTTTTGGGGGGGCGGGGGCGTTGGGTGAGATTTGTGAAATGAATCAACCAGATCCATGCAGTTAACACAATCGTGAGCCTTAACCCAACAGTTCTTGTAAGCTGAATACCCTTTTTTAAGCCACGAGATACTGGACTGACCACCGGGATTTGCAGGATGCTAAGATGTTTTCCACCTCAGCTTCCTCCGCATCCTCTATCACAATAGGTTTGGGCTCCATGGGGATGATCCCCTTGAACGGGGACAACAGAGACACATGGAAGACGAAATGCTGTTTCCAATGAGCTGGCAGTTTCAACTGAAAAGCGCCATTGCCCAAGTCTTCCTCCACCAGGTGGGGACCTGAACGTTTGCTTGCTAACTTTCAGGATGGTACCAGCATCCTCAGATGGTGGGTGTCCAACATGACATGAGAGCCCACAATGATATCATGACCTGGAAGCTGTTTGCAATCTGTGGACCATTTATAATAATTGATAGCCTTTGTGAGGTGATCTTATACTAAGGAATGGGTTGACTGGATATGCTCAACATGATCTGCGGCAGCAGAAACCTCTGGGCGTATACATGGACTGACTGAAAAAGCGGGGTTATAACCTAACGTTGCCTCATAGGGAGAAAACTCTGTAGAGGCATGAGTACTTTTGTTATAGGTGAACTGGACAAGAGGGAGGTCATCGGCCCAAGTATCCTGAGCGGCCAAAGCGTAACAGCGCAAATACTGTTCCAAAATTTGGTTAGTCCGCTCAGTTTGCCCGTGGACTGGGGTGGTAAGCGGTGGAGCGACAGGGGGTGATTTTTAGGTTGGATAAAAGCTCATTCAAAAATTGCGCTGTAAATTGGGGTCCACATTAACTAATAATCTCCTGTGGGAGGGCCAAACATCGAGAACACATGGATTATAAAGAGCTGAGCAGTCTCTTCAGACGTGATTGCAGAAGTACAGGGAATAAATTGAGAAAATTTGGTGAAGCAATCAACCACCACCATCACTGTCTTAGACAAATTAGAACAGGGGAGTTCAACAATAAAGTCCACAGACACTGAAATCCATGGACCCTCCGCCTGTTGTAATGGGTGCAGGAGTCCCTTCCTTCCTGAGCGGTCTGACTTTGCCTGAGCACAGGTAATGCAATCAGTGATCCAAATCGGAACTTCCTTTGTTAGGCCCACCAAGTTATAGGTTAACTTTATCAGTTCAGTGCATTTTTTGCTGCCCGGATGGCTAATTGTGGGAGGGTCGTGATGCGCATAAAATACCTTGGCTCAGAAAAGAGGGGGACCCAAATTCGCGACCTAAAATAGATGAGTTCATCCACCAAGGAGTACAGAGAATGTATATGATTTTGAAGGGTCAATTGCTCAAATAACTCCACCCCTTTAATACAGGTCATTTGGCTGGCTAAGACCTGATCAACAAGCAGGGCGTCAGGAGCAAGGGCGGTGGAAGAGATGATGGGGGGACAATTGACAAAATTTGAGCAGTGGGAATCACAGTAATGAGGTCCGCTTCTTCCAAATCCGTGGGACAGTGGGTGGGGTTTTCAGCTGAGAAAATTGGGAAGTAGTTAAGCGCACCTTTTACAATTCATATTTGAAATTGAAACTGCATAAGTCCCAATATGTTTAGGCTTATCGATGCACCAATTTTTGAGGTTTATGGAAATACAAGAGATCTTTTGTCCCCCCTCGGGTTGGGACCATCTAGTACTAAAAAAGAGATCTTGGTGATCCATGTGAACAGTTAACTCATGATGAGCACCCTGTAACAGGTACCGCCAATGAGTCAATGCCCATGCTATGGCTGCCAACTCTTTATCATAAATGGCCCAGTATTGCTCAGTAGATGTAAACTTCTGGGAAAAATAGGCAACTGGATGTTCCAAGCCCTCATGCTCTTAGAGCAGCACTGCCCCTACTGCCACTGAGGAGGCATTGCACATGATGATAATCAGTTTTGCAGGATCCACATGTTTCAGGATGGGAGGGGATAAGAACACTTCCTTGATCAATTCAAATGCCTGCTGGCATTCAGGCGTCCAACAAAGTGGTACATTCTTGCCGGTGAGGGGGTTGAGCAGGGCCACCAACTGGGAAAGGGCCAGAGAAGATGATTTTAGGAAAATAATGGTTCCCAAGAAACTCCGTAATTGTTTCTGGGTTGATGGGGTAGGAAATTCCTGAATAGCATCCAACTTATTAGGGGGAATCGCGTAGCCATTCTTAAGGATGAGGTTCCTGAAAAAGGTAACTTCCTCCTTATAGAACTTACATTTGGAAGGCTTAACAAATAAGCCCGCCTTATGCAAAGCAGCCACAACCGCTTCCAAGTTAGCATGTTGTTTGGGAGTCAGGGAGTGAACCAGAATGTCATCAATATAGGCAACCACACAAGTAAACTGGAGGTCACCCAGTACACTGTCAAGCATAAATTGAAACATAGCAGGGGCATTCTTCAGCCCAAAGGGCATTATGCGGATTTAGAAAATGCCTCGCATTGTCCAGATTGCTGCTAACCATTCTTACCCTTCCATTATCCAAATCTTGTTAAAGGCGTTGACGAGATCCAGCTTAGACAACACCTAAGATTTGGAAATTGCTTGGCTAATCATCTGCTCTAAAGGCAGGGGGTAGGGATCATGAACTGTGATTTTGTTTAAATGTCCATAACCCGTGCAGGGATGGAGAGAACCATCGGCTTTTCTAGCAAAGATGATGGGTGACGCAACTGGTGATGTCTCCTTAAACAACCCTTTTTTCTTTATATCGTTAAACCAATTGTTGAGCGCAACCTCCTCCTCTGCTGTGTGGGGATACAACGGGCATTTAATATTCACCAACTGTACTGTTGTACGGAATCCACAGTTAAATTTTATGTGAGGGGGGAGACAGTCCACCTTTTCAGAATCGAAAATACTCCATTAGCGCATTATGTCATTGGGAAAATTGGATGGGAGGCCCAAAGGGGAAACGAGGGAAGTTATGGAACAGCAACCTTGGGCCTTAATGAGAGTATTAACTAAAGGAAATTCTCCCTCAGTTTGATCATTGGCAAAAGACAATGTATTTAACTCTAGATGAATCTTAACATGTTGCCAACGCCACCAACCAACTCCTAAGATAAAGGGGAACACCAGGTTCAGCATTTCTGATAACTGATTGCAGAAGGTGAACTGGTGTATTGAGAATGTAACTGGTCAGTGAACCAGGTATGAGGCTTGGGAGGATGATGTCGCAATTATCACTGAAGGGCCTACATCCAGGTCAAGTTCCAATTGTTGGGCCAGTTCAACACTCATAAATTTGCCCGCGGCTCTGGTATCCACCAAAGCCTTAAAGATGTGGTGGGACCCAACACTAATTTTCATGGGTGATAAGAAGTAAGCGAAGTTCTCTTTATTGGTAGTTATAGATGAATCCAGTGATACCAAATAGATGGTATTGGAGTCAGGGGAAACCACTAGGATTGACATGGGCACAATAGCTGAGGCAATCACAGGGTACAGATTTGACATTTTGAGTGGAACTTGGCTATTATGGACAGGGAAAATTTTCTCCACAACCTGGTTCAGCTACAAAGAAGGGGCCATTGCTGCGCCAATATCAACGAGAGAGGCGGAAATGGTTAGGAATAATGGTTGGTCGATTATTTCAGGAAAACAGCATGTAAGAATTAGACTGTCCTGCCAGCCTAGGTGTCGTAGCACCCAAATGGCAAACCAGTATGCCAAAGGCACTGCTGCTGGTATAACTGATATGCGTCTGGAAAGGAGTTTCATCAATAACTGCTGGTGAGACAGGATATCTTACAGGCACATAATAGAATACCAGACGAATATGGGCGTTAACCTCAAGGGGTGTGAGTGTCAGTGAAAAGGCAGATTTTTATTCAACATAAAAAACTGAATTTTGGGGAAGGTTATTAATGGAAAATTTTAAGGAAGAAAAATTGACCAACAATTTTCTCAGTGTAATGCATCTGATTATGTAGTGGTCAATTGAAGAGGAAACAAAATGGGATTGGGGCCTCAAGTTTGACCTAAATGGCGAATTATTCGGTAATGGGAACAGATAAGTTCACTGGGAACTGACATTAAAGGAGTTGGTGGCAGGCTGAGTCATTGTCAGTTCAACCTTGAATGCCAATAAAGTGACCTGACTGCATTTCAGGTGGTTGGAACAACGGCATCTAGCCCAACGAGCAACGGGAATCCCCCAAGGCCACCCCATGTAGGGGAGATCCCAATTAATCGAGAACAGGTTTGGGATGCCCAACCCACCCATGCCTGGTAGCTGGGCCAAACATTCAGTTAAAAGCGTTGCGTTGGCCACAACACCTGATTGTCTGGAAGGGATCTTTAACTATTGTCAATGGTGTCCAATGCTGCTACCTGCATGTCAGGGATCATCCCTGATGGTTTTGTAGGGGTTTAATTTTGATTATTGAGATGTTGACTGAATCAAAACCATCGGCAATTCTAGCTAATAGGGTAATCTTCATTCCTTTTTGACTATGTGGATCCAAATCATTGGGCTCATCTCCACTCATTTTCAGACTAATCGACTTCATTTCAGCTTTTTAAGCACAAATTTCCCTGATTAGGCATACAAGTTCAGGAGAGGTGAATGTGGGCACTGGGGGAGGGATCCAAAGTGGGAGAGCTGTTACCCAGCGCTCATCCACCACGTGGGCGAGGTCACCCTAGGTGACAAGGGTACAGCCACCCTCTTCAGAGCCTTTTTTTCTTGGAAACTGGAAGAGGGCCCAATTGACACACAGTGGATGTTCCCCTGGACTTACACCGTCCCCTAAATAGCAATGGTAATGGTGATCAAACTGCCCAAGGCTCATAAAAATGTGGCCCTTGTGCACTTTCCTGGTGGTGGTGCCCTTCCTTTGGAACAAGGAAAGGGCAATGTAAGTCCAGGGGAGCATCCCCTGTGTGTAGATCGGTCGCTCTTCCCATTTCCAAGCAAAAAGGACTGAAGAGGGCAGAAATCCCTGTCACCCAGGGCGACCTCGTTCATGTGGTTGAGGAGCACTGGGTAACAGCTCTCCCCTTTGGATCCCTCCCCCAGTACCTTCGCTCACCTTGGCCAAACTCATTAGCTGGATTAAGGAAATCTGTGCCAAGATCGCCAAATTTAAGTTAATCAATCCAAAACTGATGGGAAATAAGCCCAACGATTGGAATTCACTTAGTAAAAAGGGATGAAGATTGAATTGTCAGCCAGAATCGCCAACAGTTTTGATTCAGCCAGCAGTGAGATCATCAAAATTAACCCCCTCTCAAAATTGTTGGGGATGATCCCTGAAATGAAGCTCCCATCCAGCAAATTGAGTGTTGCAGCCGATGCAGCACCTTTGACTGAATGAATGGCCCAGCGACCAGGCACAGGCAGGTTGGGCATCCTGAACCTGTTTTCAACCAATTGGGACCACCCCTACATGGAGTGGCCTTGGGGGATTCCTGTTGCTCATCAGGCCAGACACTGTCATTCCAACCACCGGAAATGCAGTTGAGTCTCAGTTTGGGTGTTCAAGGTCAAACTGATGGCGACTTGGCCTGCCGCTGAATCCTTTGATGTCATATCCTATTGAGCTTATCTGCACCCATTCCCAAATATTCACCTGATAGGTCAAGCTTGAGGGACCCAATCCCAGCTTGTTCCCTCATCAATTGACCACTATTTAATCAGTTGCATCGCACTGAGAAAATTGTTGGTCAACTTTATTTCTTAATTTTCCATTAAAAACTTTTTCTAAATTTAGTTTTTTATTTTGAAAATTAAACCTCCCTTTCTGCTGGCATTCAAACACCCCTCAGGGTTAATGGCCGTATTTGTCTGGTATTCTATTATGTGCCTGTATGAGATTCTGGCTCACCGGCAGTTATTGACAAAACTCCTTTCTAGTTTCATATCCTTCATACCAGCAGCAGTGCCTTTGGCTTTCTGGTTTGCCATTTTAAGTGCTCCAGCACCTAGACTGGCAGGCCAGTCTAATCCTGACTTGCTGTTTGCCTGACACTGATGCTTAACAAAAATGACCCACCCAGACTGTAAATACCTTTGTTCCAAATTTTATGATTAAATTCAAATCCTGAGCTTAAAAAACCCAAAAAAGCTAAGTTAACCCAAATCTTAGAACAGTACCATGAAAATATCTGTCATGATAGTGACAACACACACCTTTCAACCCTAGGATATTACCACATAAATGTAGAAAATTAAGCACCAATAGCTAAATACCCCTATTGGCTTCCCAAAGCCTGCAAAAAATTCGTTCAAAACAAATATCAGAAAGGTTTAATCAGAAAACTCATCTGACCCTCTCAGTCACCCTGAGCCTTTCCCATTGTCGTTGTACCTAAGAAAAACGGAAAGCTCAGAATGTGAATCAATTTACCCCGCTCAACAAAGTGACCAAAAAGAATGTGTACCCCTTACCACTTATTTCAGACATATTGAACTCCGTAGGAGCATGAAATTTCACCAACCTCGACCTTTTCTCTGGATACTATCATCTGGAAGTTGATTAATTCATCCCCTAGGCTTCCTTCATGACAAAATTCTGACAATTTGAGCATACAAGAATGCATTTTCGGACTCACCAATGCACCATATACCTTCCAGAAAGTCATGGACAACCTATTCTAAGACCTTTTGAAAAGATATGTAAAGTGCACCTTGACATTGACATCTTTTCACAAAACTTCCAGCAAAGTTTAAGAGACCCCAAAAGGCCTTTCTGCATAAAAAATTAACCTCAGCGTGAACGACTTAGGACTATGCTGTGTACTCAGAGACTTAAACCACTTAGATATATCCTGATCCCAACGCCAAGTGCACAGACCCATCTAAAATAAAATCTATTGTCTGATGACCCAAACTAAAAAACTTGACTGATCTAATCAGCTTCCTGGACACTACCAAGGACAATAGAACCTTTATCCCAAACTTTAATAAAAACGCCAGTCTAATTTAACGCCTACAAAAGAAAGAGACTGAATGAAAATTCTCAGACAATGAAAAACAGTTTTGAGGCCCTCAAAAATCAATGACCCGTTCACTAATCTTTATATTTCAAAACTTTTAAGAAGAGCTCAAAATATTCACAGATGCAAGTGACCTTGCCCTCAGCGCCATCCTCACTCAACAAAAAGATAACACTTACTTGCTTATAAGATATACCCTAAAAATATTTACACAGCCAAAAGCAACTACTTTACTTAAAAAAGAGATCCTCATCGTGGTATTTATTATTAAAGAATTCTGATAAAAATGTTTTAAATAGACCTGTCACTGTTTTTACAAACAACTCTGAAGTGTACCTTCTATTTAACAAACCCCATCCCAAATGGCCAACGCATTTGTGGGCAATATGAACTAAGGGAATTCAACTTGAAATTTACCCACCTTCCTGTTAATCTAAATGATTTGGCCAATGGCCTTCCCCACATCCCAAATGGTAGCACCAATGTTGTGATATTACATATGGGGTTATTGACCTTGAAAAGGAGCCCATGCAGATATTGAAGTTCCTATGCGAATTCGAAGTACTAAAAAGCATCAACAAATCAAAAAAATTAATAAACCAGTGCATTGAGTTTTTTAATTTTAAAAAAAGTTTTATGTTTGCACCAAATGATTAGTTGCTCAAGTAGTACTGAAAATCCAAAGAATGCAATGCATGAAAGAAGCGCATGATGATGCCAGCCATTTTGGAAGACAAGCAACCTGGATTTGACTAAGTTCCTCTTACTGGTGGCCTAACGCCTATTCTGATGTCTCCAACTATGTCGCCACCTGAGAACTTGCTAAATTTTTGATGTGTCACCACAAAGTTAAAAACTTCATTAACCCCATTTTCAATACTGGATTGTTTAAGTTGTGGAGTACCAATTTTATAAGACCACTTAAAGTTGCCTCTGACGGATCCAAATATATTCTTGTTACAACTGAATATTTTGCCAAGTGGCCCATAGACAAAGCAACCAAACGCGCCAACGCAGCGACTGTCACCCATTTTTAATATGAAGGCATTGTCACCATGTACAGACCACCTCACACCATTCTATCTGACAAAGGCACGCACTTCAACAATACGCTAGTTGGTAAGAGGATTGAACAAGTTTGCACCAAAAATTCCATGACTACTTCCTACAGCAACTGATGCAACGGTTTGATGGAATGCCTCAACCAAATCTTCGTGCATGCCCTTGAAGTAAGTTCCACCAATTACCATGATAAATAGCCCAAACGCCTTTCACTAATACTTTGGGCCTACCACAACAAAATTCATATCACTACCAAAGATTTTCCTTATGAGTTACTTTTCAGTGCCCAATTTCTTCTAATCTCTTTAACCAAATAACATTCCAGTATCAACCAACCACCAATCACCACCAAAGGCGAACTTCAATTGCAATTTTGTAACTGAAAAAAGTGGGCAAATGAATGACAACTATGAAAATCAACTTAACTCCCCTTCAAGTTTACACCATTGGAGTTTTAGTCCTCCTATATCAAAACAAATTGGTTAACTCCCATTAAAAGAAATATATCCTTACTATAGAGGACCCTACAAAGTTCCAAAGTCCTACCCTATGGTAAGTAAGCCCTAGAGACTCTCAATAAAGTACCCTCCTAATCTACCATTAACGCAAATCACTTGAAACTCTATTGATAGCCAAATGAATATGGGGAGTGTAATGAGAATAGGTGATTTTGTAGATTTCATGCACGCCAAGAATCTGCACCTCAACTTTTATTCATCTTGTAAGATTTGCTGGTTCCCTGCACATCCCCAGAACCTCAAATAATAGATTACAAATTATCAAATATAAACCCCACAAATCTACAACAAAAGTAATTCCTCCAGATTTACAGCTGACTTCTGGTTAGTTATATCATTTTATTTTATGATATAGTATTTCAGTAATTATGTTTAACCATCTAGAATTCACTTGGTGGAATCCATTATTAAAGAATGAATTTTAGAGCACCACATGCACACCGTGCCATAATAATCCAATATAGCTAATTTTCTGATGGCATACTCAGTTTACATTAAATTTTAGTTTACTAATTAAAATTAATTTAACCAATAAATCATAATTCTTCCACACTTTTGATTCCCATAGTGTTTGTTATTTAGTGAATATATTTGCTCTTATTATTATATATTTTTAACATATAATTTCAAGGTCCTCTTACCTTGCATAAATGAATATAATTTTTAACACTGAACAAAAAACTAAATCAGGAGGTTGCAATATTCTAAAGTCTCATGTGAAATTACTGATAGCTATATATCTTGGCTAAGGTGTGGGCATAGAATAAGGCCATAGCTTTTGTTTTGACTACCCTTTTTTGTATATAACCTAGGTGACTAACTTTATTGAATACATTAATGTCGCCTTTTTTATCAAGCAATAAAACCATCCTGAAGTTCATCATGGGGTTTCTATCATAGTTTATAAAGATGTCCAACCTGGGAATGATACTGTATTTACTTGATGGGAAAGGAGTATAAATTCTGTTAAACCTCCATGCGTGGCTTTCTGATAGGCCAGGAACTTTATAGACCGCATTGCTATTCACTATCTCATTTCAAGGCATTGGTGAGCAATGCCAACATATACATAAATCGTCCCTACCCAAAATTTATCTAATAGGATTGAATTCAGGTAAGATTTTCTATTTTGAAAATTAAAATTTAGACTTTTTTTAAAGCACATTAATTAGATAGCTCTAGAGAAAATTACTTCATGGATCTATTATAGTCTAATATATTTGGCATCTTTACCTTGTTAAGAATTGTAGTATGGTAGTCACATAATTGATATATATGTCTCTATAATAATTGTTTAACTACTAGAGTAGAGAAACAAGAAGTAAGACTTTTTACATCGATGAATCCCCCCTTGGGTTGGGACCATCTAGTACTAAAGAAAAGAAGTAAGACTTTTTAAAGATAACACTTATCAAAAATGTTTAAAGTTGTCTCTTTATTTTAAAAGTATAGTCAATACTAACCAAATTGGGGTTGAGGAACAAGAATATGACAGAAGAAAAATTCTTATCTCTTTGTTCAGATATATATATATAAGCTGCAACCCCATTCTAGTCTAGGTGGTGAGCATTTTTCTTTATATTTTGATTCACTTTGATGCTATTTAGTTGATATAATAAGATTAATGGTTTTACCAAAACATTTCATGGTTTTTGGTTAATATGATAGATTCAATAGTTTTTATAAGAATACAATGATATCAATGGCTAATAAACTATTATAATATAACATAATTGAACCTATCAAATTTGACCAAATCACCACAGCTGTTTAGTCAAAACCAATGAACATATTAAATAAACCAAATCACATTCATGTAGATTGAATCATTGAACCAATTAAATTACCCAAATATCACTATTGGGATTTGAGATGATTAGCGAGTCAAAAACCCCACTACTGAATTGAGTTTCAATAAATTGCCTCTCAAGCCAGTGTGAATAGAACCTATCATGAAGGAACTGATATGTAATTCAATCAGGAAGCATCATGCTCACAAGAATTGATGGAGATGCCTTCAGGAATTTCATGACCGCTTCCTGATCCTAAAGAGATATACTTCCACCATTTCAGTCATGAGGATGATGCAGAAGAATGAGGGCAACATAATATGGTTGATCCAGAAGGCTGTGAAAGATCCTGATCATATGGAGCACAAAGGTCCCTGAGGCACCAAGTCTCCACACGTCCTATTAATATAAACGATTTTTATCCTAATAAAGTAGTCTATTTCGCTCATCTTTTTCATTTTTTTGACTCTCCACTAGTTTACAGCTTTGAGCTCATTTTTTTACTTTTGGCGTCACTCAAGAGAACTGTTACACCAAAAAACTGCTGCTCACTACAGTTGGATCCAAGCTGTCCAAGTGAAAACGTCTATCATAAACAATGGAGAATATTGGCATTCAAGAAAATCAACCTGTTAATTAATCAAGAAGCATAACTTAATGGATTAACAACTAACAATATGAAGTAACTCCCATACAGCACAAAACCTTAGAGGTTTTGGCCACCTTTCTAGTTTACTCTATCTCTGTCAACAATGATCAGTATCAACTTCCGTTCAAGAACCTTAACAAGAATATCCAACAATTATTAATGGCATCTACACTTTGGGAGGCTGCTCTAGATGCTCCAGCGTTTTTTCAATACCCTTCACAATGTAGTATTTATATACTTCGGCTATACTGCCAGCAGGAGAAGAACTTTGGGTTCTTAACGATATATCTAAGTTTTTATACATCTTGTCATATGTATCCTCCTAAAAATCAGGTTGCACCACCATGAAGTCCCTTAACAACTAGGGCTTACTCAAACCGTACACTCTAATATTGTCAATTTCAATAATGTGGCCTCATCCTTCATTCTAAAACAGGTGGGAAACTTTATTGTTGACAACCGTCACCTAATTAATAAAGCTTGAATCACTCATCATGTTGGATAGAGGAATCTCAGGTTATCTTGAGGACCATCTCCATCAGCACGTGCATCTCCTTAAACCATTTATAATCAACGCCTCAACAATTTGAAGACCTTGTGTGAACAATCCCCACTCCCAGGAGTTAGCCTCTTATGACATCATCAACAGAAGCAAAGGGCCTGAAGGGCCTTTGAAAACCCAAGAATTGGTCGCTTGATAATTATTATCCTGCACGCTTAATTGGGATGTAGTTCCATAGATTGATCCTCAATATTGCCATTAGCTTATAAACTCTTACCGTTCAGAAACTCACTAAGCGTATTTGAATAGCCATGACTCTTCTGGTCAAATTTGGGCTTAAATTTTCCAATGTAATTGGGAACTTCTTCCAAGCCAAGTTTTGATACACGCTGTGGATTTGGCATTTCCATCTTGTTGACACTTCTCCAAAGTTAGGATTTAGATAAAGACCAGAAAAGAGATAAGGTGAATATATCTTTTATCATAAGGTATATATCAGATAATCAGTCATTAGGCCAGGTGCCGGTATTTATACCTCTAGGGCATCTCCTGGCCACATTCAAGCAGGCAATTTAAACAGATATTTTACCACCTCAGTTTGGCCCTTGAACTGATATGACTGAGACATATTCTTAGGTTTATTGGTGGCAAAATACTTTCTTTTGGGAGGATTTCAGGGACAAAATTGCAATAAAAACATGCTAAATTACCCTAGGATCTTCTAGATTGAGTTTCATCATACTGCTAATGAAATACACCTTCTTTAAAATTCTTTCATCAGTTAAAGTAGATGATGTACCCCTAATTGGGATATTAGCAGGCCTCTCTCTCAATAGCACTAGGTACTCCCTTTTTGGTGGTCTATGTGCAAGTGCTATCATGCCAATTATGTGGATTGACATATGAATCTCTCCCTAGGGCGGAAAATTGATTACGTTAACATTTGTCTGAATGTTTATAGGACTTTTAAACGTTAACTTTGGGTCAGACTCAAACGTTTTCATATAATGAATGTTTGATATTGTTCCCAATAATTGGGAACAATTGCCAAGATTTGATGCAATGAAAATTAGCCATAATGCGTGGCTGTATTCAGCCTGAGAATTTTTGATCTAGTACTTGATTGAATTGAAGTTGAGATGTTTGGCCTGAGCCGTGTAGTTGCAATAGACATTGAGGAAAGAATCAAAGTACTAGCTCGAGCATTGTAAGGATAATTGGCCCAATTTGATGGTTGTCAAAGGGTTTATTTTTGAGTCAACCACCAGAATCTGACAGGGCCCCAAGGATCAAAAGGTCCAGAAGGTCATGAAGGCCCCAAAGGTCCCCATGGGCCTCAAGGAGCCTCTGGTCTCACAGTGCCTACTCCAGGTGAGCCTGACGACTCATGGAAAAAAAGTATTTAACAGCCCTTACTGCCTCATGATTTCACATACACAATGTGGCTCAGGGTTACAAACTATAAGTGGACGAAGTCCCTCTCAACCCTAGGGTTTTGATCAAGCCTTGTCAGATGAGATGGATAATTTCAGCGCCTTCTCCAAGCTTACCAATAATTTAATCTCCTAGCTTGAGCATACCTGTTAAGATTTTGACACCTTCCTAAGAATTCTAGAGAGCCAGTTGCTTCTCTGGCACACTGAAAATTAAAGCACTAAAAGAGGAAATGGCTCATAAGTCCTCCATTACCTCCCTGTTCCAAAACTGGGATGATATTCAATGAAACCTTGAGGGTTTGAGATAACGACTGGATCAACATGCCTCTTGCAACTAAGTGGAAACTGATATTTCCAAGCCTGCACTAATATACAAGTGTCAATAACCTTTCCACTCCTATTGTGAATAACTATAAGCCTAACTTTATGAGAAAGTATCCTCAATCCAGGAAAGCATTACCTCATTTTTATATGCCTATGAGAGTTCTATGAAAGAGGCTACCAACTGACAGAAGGTGAAGAATATTCACTCCTATCTGAATAGTACCACTTGGGAGATTATGACTTCCCATCTAAAGGAATGCCACACCTGGGAACAAATCCATACTAACCTGATCCAGGAATTCAGAAGCAACCAAACCCTGGATGGCCAAAAGCAAGCATTCATGGGTATTCTTCTGAACAAAGGGAAAGACCTGTGGAGTTTTCCAGCTGCTTCTACGCCCAAGAACAGCCTTAGTAACCATTAACCACATGACCTTGGACGAAATCATAACTGCAGTCATCTATAAGTTAGTATCTTAACCTGAGGTCCAAAAGCATATGTAGGTCATAAATTGTTTTACTTGCAATTGGGAAATTAAGGATGCACTTAACAAAATACCTGCGTCTGCCCTGCATCTTAAGTCTAACACATCTGTTTCCTCCAGACGTCCTCAGGTCCACATTAGCGAAAACCAAAAGAATCCTAGACTTCAATGCACCTATTGCAATGAGTTCTGTCACAGCGCCAAGGCTTGTTAAATAGTCTTGTGAAGGAGGCAGGAAAAAGGCCATCAGAATGAAGGATGAGGCACTTTATGCAGACATCCCTATACTGCCTCAGGAACCATAATTGAACCTAAAGAGCCTGGAGTTATTGTATCAGAAGAAGAAGTTTGAAAATCGTTGATATAAAGAACCTGATACTGCTTATACTTCTTCTGATGAATCTTCTATGTTTCTTACACTTCCCCATAATTTAGAAGTTTGATCAATTGCATCAGTGTTCCAGTCAATAGAATCCTAGTTGACGTCATTATCAACAGTAGTTCCCCCATGAATGCTATTTCATTCAGATAATGAATATATTTAAATTGCTCTGGACTTGATGAAATGCATGGTGTATGGCACGGATGGTCCACAGTGTATCCGCTTCATTGGGGCCTATTATTCATTACCCTTTTTTTCTTAAGAAGCTTTCCATGAATACTCCTGCTGTTGCATTGGACAACCTTAGCTATGACCTTCTCATTGGGACTCAGTTTCTCCAAGAATACTATGCCATAGTTCACTATGATGAGGATCTTTATTATTGCTAGGACACCAGGTCCCACTAGTTTTTTAAGCCTCATGCAACACTAAGGTGGAGTCAAGGCTCAGTCTTTCCTGCTAGAGAGTGAAAGTCAAATTGGCTGGCTTGAGTATTATCTAAGGGGCTCCACATACAAATGCCACACCCTGCAGTCGATGGCCAAGAAGGCATGCCAATCTGTTTGCATAAGCCAAACATTATACCACTGAAGTCCCTGGCTATTATGGACACCCGGGTCTACATCAACATCACCTTCAGATATCTTATAGAGATCTGAGGCCTGGATAATCTGTCAATCAAGGCGGTCCTGACCTGTCAAGGAACTTTAGATCCCGCCTATGCTGGACCCATATCAGTGTTGTTGGCTAAACATAATGAAAACCAGCGGTAGTGGGACCAAATACTCCAGGTGCTTATTTGCGCCTCCTAAAAGTAAAGACCCTCAATAATATCTGTAGCTTTGGAAGTTTATAAGACTTTAGATTAAAAACGCCCCCATCAGTAGCACTAGTTGGAACCATTATTGGGCAAAAGCTCACTAGTGAACAACAGGGTCAAGTCCAGAAATTTTTAGAAGAATACTTAGACCTCTTCTCAACCTCTACCTATGATTTTAGAAAAATGAGCGGAGTTTTGCATCACGTGGAGACTGGAGACCCCGTCCCATTTGGTCCTGTCCCTACCAAAAAAAAAAGTAAGTTGAACCAGCTCAAGTGGCTGTTAGCTTAAGAAACTACTTAAAGCCAGGGTATTGGTGTCTTTGCATAGCCCTTGGGCCTCCTCTTTCTTGTTGGTACAGAAGAAGTATGGAAGCCATTTTGTGGTGATGGATTATCATCAGCTCAATTCCATTGCTAAGAAAGACAGTTATTCCTTGATTAATTTGACAACTCTCTCCACTTTCTTACCATGTTGCAATACTTTTCATGATGGATCTTACTAGCAGATATTGCAAGCGGAGATTGCACCCAAAGATCATGCAAAGTGTGCGCATATAGCCATTGAGGGTCCATTAAACCCACGTGAATGTCCTGGGTGTCAGGGACTGGTGTACTACTGACTTGGTTGGGGGTAGCTAACCATGAGTTAGCATAACCAAGTTGTTTAGCCCAGTATGACAAGGGCACTAGAGGTGTCCATTTATAAGGAATGGTGGGTAAGCTGGTATAGGAGTTGCATAAAAGATATGGCTTTAAAAGGGGAAAGTTGTAAGGGAGTTTCTTGTAAGCTGTGGTGGTATATTGGTATTGATAACACTTACGTAAATAAACTTATTAATGTTTGCATTATAAGAATATTTTATTGACCACAAAGATTAATCAAATGAATGCCTTGGTTTTATATACCATCCAACTTCCTGGACTTACCTAAGATTGTTTGATTTTAAACAGTGCACTATTCTTCTATGGAGCTTATGGGATTGCAACTTATAGTGATTTGAAAGGGAGTGGGAAATGTCTCAGTCTCATCATAATTAGTTTTGGTGCGATTAAATTGACTCAATACTAAAGCAAATGAATTAATATAAATGATTAATTGAACTTTTTTTTACTACAATCTTTCAGGATTTACCCTGACACTGGGGCCTTAGCAATGCGCCCGTCACCTTTCAATGAACCATTGACATGATCCTAGATGTCTTGAAACAATCCTGTGTCCTTGTATACCTCAATGATTTTACTGTATACTTTTAAACCTTTAATGACCAAATAAAACATCTCCAGGAAGTCTTTAACCGTCTTAGAATAGCCTTTATAGAGCTCAAATTTTAAAAAAAATTTATTTTCAATCTGAATTGGAATTCATTAAACAAAAAGGTTTTGAAACATGGAATTAAGCCTATCCTGAATAAAACTTCTGCCATTAAAATGTTGCTCCCACAGAACCTTATGGATACTTATACATGGACATAGTGGGCTATTATTGTTAGTTCATCCCTCAGTTTGTCAACTTAGCTGAACTCTTGTCTACATTCTACAGAAGAACGAACATTTTGAGTGGCGGCCAGAACAAGACAGGTTAATAATACACTAAAACTTCTTTTTTTACTAAACCCAATGAGTTCATCCATGTTTTGTCCAGCCATTCTTGCTATTCACCAACACTAGTAACTTTTCAGAAAAATCTATATTAGCTCAAACAATAAAGCACAAGTCAACCATCTAGTAGCTTACCTTAAAGAACCTGCGCAAGCTATAATTTTTTTAGTGTTTGTTATAAAATTGGCGTTATTGTTGAGATACTCCATATGCAATTTTGCGCAGGGTTTGACCCACTGAGCGATAGGACCAATGATATGAGGATCGTTGCCCTTGAAACAACAGAAATAAACTTATCTAATAAATATGGAGCACTTGCTCTCATTATACTTCTTTATTTAATATAATAAACACAGCGTTTCCTCACTGTTTCGCTCGCTCTAAACTATCAACAACCTACCTCCTCAATCATCTCATATTGCTTATATTGTAGCGACATCAGATGATACTGCTTTCATGGCTTAGTAATTCAATTCACCATATTTCATTGGTTCTGCCAATTCTTCATTTGTTAATCTCATGACACCTAATCTGAGGCGATTTACCAACAACCCAATATCACCTCATTTTGAGGTGCTCAAATTACCATTACTAATATCAAACTCAGTAGATTCCAACCGTTCCACCATAATGACTTAGGGCTTATTATCAAGTCATATTGGAATCGTAAAAATGCCCCCTCCTTGACTGGAAGATAAGGCTCCTATTGCTTGTATGCCCAGAGGAACTTCACATGCACTTGGTTGATGATCTGATCACTAGAGGAGTTCTTGATAGTATATGCATCCATATCTTTCTTCTCAATGACTTTGGCCCAAATTCAGATACTGACCAGATTGTTTTTTGCTGAACCCATGTTGACCATGGAAATAGGACCATGTCTCCATCTTTGAAATGTGCTAGGCACTTCGCCATACCTGATTGGCAGCCCAGCTTTTGATTTTCTTGGCTAAGCTGAACGAGTACGCTTCAGTTTGTAAATTCATCATCATATTTATTAGGTCAGTCAAATAACATTTCAGATTTATTCTACCAGTGTCCTCTACACAGGCATGTAGAAGTGCGGGCAGAGTGGGGTGCCATCTGTAGAGCAATTGGAATGGGCTTATCCAATGGCAGAATGGTAGCTAATGTTGTAGGTGAACACTGCAGTAGAAAGGGGGGTACTCCAATTGGAGGGCCTATCAGTAACCAACTTCTAGAGAATGTTCACCTGGGTCCCATTAAAGCGATCAACCATTCCGTTGGACTTGGGGTGATATGGAGTTGTTAGAACCCTGTGGATGGCCATCATTTAATTGAGTTTGGGAAGTATGTGAGAGGTAAAATTAGTGCTGTTGTCAGTAAAGATAAACTGCGGTCAGCCATGACACTGAATAATGCATTACATTACAAACTTAGCCACATTAACCGCCCCCAGATCCCAAATGGGCCATGCCTCAACCCACCTGGTCAAGTGGTTAATTGCCACCAGGATATACTTGGACCGGTTAGCTCCCATTGGCAGAGGGATGATGACATCAAGGGAAACCGTATGCCAAGCAAAGTATAGCTTTACTAACTGGTATGAGGTCTTCCAGTGAAATGGCTTTTCCACTTAGCACTGGTGACAGGATGAGATAGTATCAAGCATATCGAAGTTCATGCTTTCCCAGTAATACTAAGGCTGCAATAATTCCAACGTCTTGCGCACACCGCCATTCCCAACTGCCCTATGTGCGCTCATGATTATGTTAGCCATGTTGAGGGTCAAAGAAAGTTTACTGTTAAGTTGCCGATCTGCTTGTACAACTCACCATTCCGCTGTAAAGTATTAGCTCGCATCCATTCAATGCCTTGATGCTTGGGGGAGGCTCATCATTGTACTTTCCGCTGAGCATCTTATCATACATAATATCGCTCAGATCCGCCATAACTGCAATAGTTGGTAGCATCAACAAGCAATCAGCATTCTGGTGTTTCTTTCCTGGCCAGTGAAGGATCTCAAAGTTGTAAGCCTGTAGTTTAAGGGCCCATCGTGATAGCTGGCCCTCAAACTCTTTAAGGTTATGCAGCCAGCGTAATGAGGCATCATCTGTTACAACTTTAAAATTTGCACCATGCAAATATACTCTGAATTGCTTGTAAGCATAAATCACTGCTAAGCACTCCCACTCAGTCACAGTATAATTTTGTTCACAGCTATTCAGGCTTTGGCTGCAGTACGCCACTGGGTACTCCTCCACCTCATCATCTTTTTGAGACAGAACTTCCCCCACAGCGGAAAGAGATGCATCAATCTGTACAGTAAATTCCTTTTCAAAATTTGGGTAACGTAGCACAGGCGCCTCAATCAACGCTGTTTGAAGAGTATCAAAGGAGCGTTGACAGTGTACCATCTATGTAAACGTGGCATCCTTTTTTAATAAATCAAACAATGGACCTCCAATACAACTAAAGTTAAGTATGAAGCGGTGATAGTAGCCAAACATCCCTAAAAATACTTGTATATCTCGTTTACTGCTTAGTTGTATTCATCTTCCAAATAACCTCCACATTAGCTGGTTGGGGCCTCAGCCCTTTTGCATCAACTAAAAACCTGAGGTACTCTAGCTGATCCTTGAAAAAAGTGGCATTTCTGGAGTTTGATTTTGATGTTGGCCTCAGACAACCGGCGGAATACCTCTTCCAAATGGCTAAGGTGCTCAGAAAACGTGCGGGAGAAAACATTAATATCATCAAGGTATACAAGAATGCATGACAGCTTTAAGTTGCCAAGGATAGTGTCCATTACCCATTGGAAAGTAGCTGGGGCATTACACAGCCCTTGTGGCATATGTGTCAGTTGAAAAAGCCCTTTTGATGTGATAAGGGCGCTTTTTTCTTGTTCTGCCGCAGGTAACTCAATCTGGTAATAGCCAGATATTAAATCCATTGTGGAGAAGTAATGAGCTTCCCCAACTGGTCCAACGCATCATCAATTAGTGGCAAAGGGTATGAGCCCTTCTTTGTAATGCTGTTGAGCTTGCAGTAGTCTATTACTACCCAGTTAGGACCATCCTTCTTTTTGACAATTAGGACAGGGGAAGTCCATGGGCTCTTCAATGGTTCAAGCATTCCTTACTCCAACAGTTTTATCAGTTTCTGAGGTGACAACTTCTTCCACTGCTCTAGATCAGCGGATTGTCCAAGATCTGATGAGGGATGATCCCCAGTGTCCACTCAATGGATCACTCCTTGGGCACACCCTAAATCATGATCATCAACTGCAAAGATCTCTTTGTATTTTTTAAATAAAGATTCCACTTGATCTTTCTGATCTTCTGCTAACCCCATTAATATTCTCACGTGGTACAACTGCCATTATGCAAGGCTGTGTTTTGATGGACAGACCAAATCCATCCAGTGAACCAAACTAATGAGTCCTGAGGACCTCCTCAACTGGTATGAAATGTAGATATGCAACTTTTTGATGTCAGCAGATTTACATTGGTTTATCCTGAAGATTCGCTACCAAGACCTTGATCTCCCCATGCCCCAGAAGTATAATGCCAGGGGCCACATGAGGCTTGAGCCATGATTGCTGATAGGGCCCAATGACCTCCCCATATAACCCAGCAGGCTCTTCCACTTCTAACTTAGTGCTTATGATTGCTTGGTGTCCAGAGGAAATAGATATACGGCCAGCAGCTAAAAGCGGTAGCCCTTGATATTCATAAATTTGGTGAGGAAGGGCCCTGGTATTTTTTTAGTCAATGATAGCGAACCAAAACCACCCCATCACCATATGAAAGGTTAATGTGACTCATGTGTACAGATCCTTTGGCATTTCGCTGGAAGTGAAGTAGATTGGGACCTGCTGCCCCAGTATTTCAGATGTCTCCGCTGTCATATCAACAACAGCCCCAAAGTAACATATAAAAGTGGTTCCAATTAATATGTCATAGTTATTTTTTTGTAACACTATAGCTGGGGCTATAATGACAATTATCCCAAACCGCAAAGGTAGCACACTGTATGCTACGTTGGAGACTGTGCTTTCTGCGCCTGCGGTCCCATATACCATATGATGCTCTACATCAGGCTTTGATACCAGCTTTGACACCAACTTTGAGGAAACCATGTTGATTGGGGCACCCATATTGATTATTGCGCAAACTCAGGTTTACACTAAAACAGTGTCAAAGTAAGTACACTCAGAGTAAGATGCATATGATTGATTTAAAACATGGACATTAACGGATCTCTTTTTCCAATGAAGCTCATAGTACCCTTCCCCACTTTAGGGTATTCTTTAACAATAGCGTCCACAGGGAGGGCTGCATTTTCCCCTTTTAAGAGGAGCGTATCAGCTAATGGATCTGTTTCATATATAGAAAGGTAATCAAAAATTGACAAGCATACAGTTTTGGGTGCTCCTGGGAGCCTGCTTCCGCCATGTCCATGAATTGCATTTGTGTCAGCATATTTACCCCTCCAACTGGCTGCTGATATAGTAAAGCGTCATCATACTAGGAAAATTCCACTAGCTGTGCAGGAAAAGGTTCGGGTGGGACGCTTTGAGTCAGAATAGCGGAGGTAGAGAGTCCCATATCTACTCCGTTCTGACTTTTCCCCATTATATTGCTCCCACGGTAGGTACTGAACCCAATGATTATGACAACTCCTAGCCAAGTGCCCAGAGCAACCGCACAAAAAGCAATTAATCCCAAAATACCTGCGTCCTTGATTGCTGTAAAATGGGCCACCCAAAAAGGTGGACTGGTATTGAGCAGTTTAACCAGACCCATCCTGATAGGTGAACTGCTGTTGGCAACTTGGTTGAAAGTGAGGCTTGTGATGATAATAAGGTCAGGGAATGCCAACTTGGCACTGAACAGGGAAAGATTCCTCCAAATATACAAGGCTATCAGCAAAGGCGATAGGTTTCCGCTCTATAGAGGGTAGAGGGAAGGTAGCGGATAAATGGCGTAGAATTTGAACAAGTTTAGACAAAGTTACTTCAACCTCTAAATATGGAGCTATGGTATTGAAAAGCTCATGGTATGGTTTCACAGAGGAGGTCAACGCTATGCATACATTGGATTCGGTTAAAGTCCCAGGTCCAATTAACACATGGGCTTCCGCCATAAAGCAATCAGCAAATGCGGTGAGGGTCTCATTATGCTGAAACCCAATGGTTAAGAACTCAGCCTTCCGTTGAACCATTTTTGAAGCTCCTCCAAACAACCACAGCACAGTATCCTTCACTTTTTGATAGTTAATGGAACTGTTGGGAAGATAGAAAGTAACTTGGTCGGCGCTTCCAACATCCAGGGTGTACATTAGTAATTTGGCTTTACACCAATCTAAAGCTCCTTCTACTGCAAACTCAAATAGTTTAAAGAATCCATGGATGTTCCCATAATGATCAAATGGAGGCAGCTTATCGATGTAACATTCTTGCAGAAACTCCTTCTTCCATTTAAGCACAGCGTCCAGGGCAAGCTTGAGTTATGCATATTCAGCAGTTTCAGTGTTTTGAGATAATCCTTTATAGAGCAAGCCTTATACAACATTACTAGCGACTGAGGAACATTTATCCTTTTATGTGATTGATCAATGGGCCCCCTGTAGCGAGCACCACTGTTAAAAAATTGGCGTTATTGTTGAGATATGCTGTAAGCAATTTTGCGCAGGGTTTGACCCACTGAGAAATAAGACCAACGGTATGAGGATCGTTGCCCTTGAAACAACAGAAATAAACTTATTTAATAAATATGGAGCATTTGCTCCCACTATACTTCTTTATTTAATATGATAAACACAGTGGTTCCTCGCTGTTTTTCTCGCTCTAAACTATTAACAACCTACCTCCTCAATCATCTCATCTTGCTTATATTGTAGCAACTTCAGATGATACTGCTTTCATGGCTTAGTAATTCAATTTGCCATATCTCATTGGTTCTGCCAATTCTTCATTTGTTAATCTCATGACACCTAATTTGAGGCGAATTCCCAAGAACCCAATATTGCCTCATTTCAAGGCGCTTGAATTACCATAACTCATATCAAACTTGACAGTTTCCATCCGTTTCACCATAATGACTTAGGGCTTATCATCCAGTCATATCAGAATCGTGACAGTGTTACCAAGCGTATGCTCCTGTATGTTTTTTTGGCAATTTAACATTTCTGACCAGCTATATGGCACAAATTGCACCATCATCACTGATCATATCTCGCTCTAATATTTGCAGGTGCTGAAAGACCCTGATGGGTAGTTAGCAAAATGGGCATTGATAATACAGAACTACGATTTTGTCATTGTCCAATGCACAAAAGTGATATTAAAAAATGCTAATGGTCTTTTTAGGTTGCCAGTGCTGACCCCTTAACCCCTGAAGGTGACCAACTATACGATTTAATTGTCCTGCCTGAGCAATGGGAGCTGGATAATCCTGAGATCCAAACCAAAATAAGCAAGATGACTTAGGACACCCAAATCAAAGAGTGAAAGTCGTACTAGAAAATCAACAAGAAATGGTTCCATTATATCCGCCCTTCTTACTCAAACTGATGTTATTCTATAAGAACACACAACTGTGGGACATGAGGCAGTGAAAAAAGACTTAAGAATGGCTAAAAAATGATGCTATTGGGATTTGATGGTAGAGACCAACCAGGAAGTTCTAGATCTTGTATGACTTGTTAAAATCAAGTTAGGACTAGTCTTTGATACCAACATTCAGTCATGGCTCTGCCAAATCCATTTAATGTTGACAGCATTGATGTAGTGGGTCCTTTTCCTACTGGGCTACATGACCATATATATATATCATATTAGCTGTGGACCATTTTAACAAATGGGTTGAAGAGAACTATCTATCAGCTGCAGCTGCAAAGCCACAGCATTATGATTTATATAATTCATTTTCAATCAATAAGGGTTTCCAGAAACTATAATTTAAAAAATGGGCTGAAAGTTTTCTCATAGGTAATCATATAACTAACTTCTCTTTTTAGGACTAAACAAAGTATCATTGACCCTATAATTTGAACCAATGGGGCAGTGAAATGCGCTAATGGAACACTTGTTTCTACTTTGCAGAATATGTCAACTATGAACCTATGCATTAGAGCAGCTATCTACCCAGTACTTTAGTCACTTACCAGATAAGCTATATCAGATAATCAAGATGCCACTTCAAAGCTCTGTATGGGCGTACCCCTCTATTTACCAAGTATCGTTCAGCTACTACATAATTTTCAGTACCTGAAAACTATAATTTGACCTTGAGGGCCTTAACCAAAGAGATTTTAAAGCTTCTAGCCATCGCCAATAATAGAATTGTCACCACCACAGAAAGGGAGACTTATTGAGTTAATGTCAGTCAACCCTCCTTATCAAGGATTTGTCAAAGGTAACATAATTCTTTTTAACACCAACCGAGAATATGGTAGAAAAATCGCCGTTCTTTTATTTGACCCTGCAAGATTATTATGAGGAAAACTAAGAATGCTCCATTGTCAATCTCAATCATGAGACAATGGTAAACTGAGAACATGGATGATTCCTATGGCTCTATGCCACATCCAACAGGACCTTGAAGGGGGCGTTGTCAGGATCAAGATTAATAAGCCAGTCGAGATACATATTCCCAAATCAAGCTCCAATAGGTTGACCTTGGAGCCTTTATTATTGAAATCTGTCCCTGAAGGCACTGTTGAAATTTCATCAGGCAGCATAACAAACACAAGAAATTATAAAAATGCCTACTGGAATTGCACCTCCACTTCCTAAATCTCAAAAGGCGCGATCAACAATGCAATTATGAGTACAATGAAGAACAATGAGAGAATCAACTAGACAGCTGATCCAGAAAGAGTTAAAATGTTTCAATTGTACAGGGCTATAGAGGTCCTCTCAGCATCATCTCTACTCGCCCTTAAAGCTATCAAATTCTTTTAACTCAATAAAGTAGTCTACTCACCCCATCTTTTCGTCTTCATAGGCTTCCCTGCTAGTTTTACAGCTTTGAGCCCATTTTAAACCTCAGCTACAATCAAGAGCACTGTTAAGTTGACATGTATATAAGAGTAGTTTCCATAACAGATTTTTATTATCTCAAAGAATCTACTTTTGTTGTTTACTTACTTTTAAGTTTATTACTAGTTGTATAGCTGAAAGTAGAGTCAATGTAAGAAGTTTGGACTAAGCCTAGTTGCCAAGTAGAAGCTGAGATAAGTCCTGGTGTCTTAATAAAAGTCATTCTAAGACATATAAAATTTAACATAGTTGAATGCTCTTAAATCAAAAATAAAATTGCTCCCATAATGAGGAACATGACCTCTAAATGGCCTGATGATACACTATGATCAGTTAATGATTAAACACTAAAGCCCACACCTTTCCATCAGGATCAATATGAGTGAGAGGGCCACTTTACCAATATCCCATTTCAAATTTTGATACTTCTTGATGCCAGGGTGTCTCATAGCCCGCAGGTCATGATGTTCCCTTATGATTTTGTGGCTTAGGGCTGAAAGAAACCAAATTCAGTTTTTTATAATACATCACCCTACTATTTTTTATTTTACTAACCTAAGGGTCTTTCCAGACTTAAGTTTTGACAAAGGTCTCAGGGATTTGGGGCTAGAGGATTAAACTTTGTGAATCGCATCTAGGAGTAAGCCTTCTGGTTGGTCTGGGCTTGAGTTTGGCTTGGTGGCGGAATTTTTGTTACTGCCATGCTCACAACTACTATTTGGTAGAGGTATTTAGATGTCAGTGAGGATGGTGGTTGGTGCGGAGCTCAATATTTGGTTTTCAAAGATAATCATAGTTAGTCAATTTGTACTTATGTTGGATTTTTATACAAGTAAATGGCAGAGGAAGTCCAGAAGGATATTCGAGGTGCCTTGGATGAACTTATACTTAGATTTGAAACACAACATGTCACACAGGTTCTGATTTGTCTAAAATCCAGATTCTAGAATTTATAGTAGTTTATGAACCTGTTGTCAGTACATATAATTTATAGTGTTTGAATCCAAAGGTAATTTTCATCAATGAATGTAATATCACACCAACAACACTAGACTCTTATTGTATTTGATCCAAAAGCTCTGTTGTCAAAAACTTAGGGAAAAACACTATAGGGTGCTCACGGTTTTTGCGTTCCTGTAGCTTTACTATTCAAATGGATGTGCCAGAAGCATTTCATGCATTATAAAGGGTTTTCTTTGTTGGCATGACATAGTTCTGCGGTGGAGGTAAAAGCTTAATGATTTCGTCAGATGCCTTCTGGCTTCAAGATCAATTTAAAATGTGCATTCTTTCCCTTAAGAGGGTAAAAGTGAGGTCAATTCTGAGATTTTGCGAAAATCATCTTCAGGAAGCTGATAGAATCCTAAACTAAACAACCTTTGATGAATATTTGGGGGGTGAGCCACTAGGTAATTGCTTCCAGTTCTAAAGGGGTAATGAATTTTCCCACTGTAGGCTTCCATTTTTGAGAGTATTGAAGATGCTATTCCCAAAAAGCCTAACTGTCAATACTTGGTTAAGTCTAAGACTTTCACAAGTATTTATTTATGTTTAGTGTTTCTAAGTCTTGCTTAGGTTCCCACACATAGAGTATCAGTCTTATGGTAAGAGGAGAAGTGATTTATTGGAAAAAGTCACCAAAATAAAAGTTTATAAAAACAAGGCATAATTTTATTCAATTTATTTGAAGTAAGCTAACCAGGGGATGGACATTACCAAAACTAAAAAAAACTAAAACCTAAAATAACTCATCAATTCAAATAAAATGCTAAAAACGAGTATATTGAATGATACACGCCAAATGAAAAACAACCAATCAGGTGGGCAGCGAAAACTGCTTATCCAACTATGGCGGAAGGGGAGGGAGGACTGAAGGCTCATCTTTGGAAGCAGCTTCCTCATCCCAGAGTAAAGAATGGGTTAAGGCGGAGAGCAAGGGCGTCAGGGCATTGGCTGAGTGTGGTTCAATATCTTTAGATGATTGGTACCACATGAAAATTGCCAACTAGAAAAATGGCGCTGATATACACAGCTAAAGTTTTTTCAGCTTCAATGTGGGCATCTGTGAGTTTAATAAATGTGGTAATATTGGTTTGGGTAATCTTAGAAGGATTCCGTGATACAGTTACTGCATTCTAATAGTGTCGTTGACATCTTTGTATAATTGATTCATTGTATTCTTACTTTGAGGGGTGAGGGTTGAGGGGATAATAGGAGGGGGAATACCTCCTATGAGCACGCCACTGATTTGGCAACAGCTTTGCGGAGGGGATGACAATCTGTTGTGGCAGCTGTTTTGACTGCAAACTGGTGATCACTGCAAAATGGTTCAGAATTTGGCTGTGGGTTATATAATTGAGGGGGGTATTTGGCATCCCTTTCTGAATTAACAAACTGCTCAATTTGTAGAGCTGGTTCTTCAATGAGATTAGCTGATTTTTTAATTTAAGCCAATAACTCCCAGTGGGTTCTGGTTGAATTGAATTGGGGAATCAGCATATGGCTGATGATTGCTTGTTTTGGTGGCAGCATGGGGGTGAACTGTTGCCCAATCCTGTCCATTATTGGTAGTAGCATCTGTGGTACTGGGCGGAGAATGATTCCGATTGGTTGTTGCAGATTTATTTGTAATGGTAGGCTTTGAAAAAGAGGGGGTAGGATAGTAACCATACTGCAAAAAGCATAGGGTTGGTGGCAGAATAGATTCTAGTGGATGAGGGCACAGAGCTATCAGAAGCCACCAGGAATGGGCATCTGCGTTTTGAGTGGTCCAACTTGAAACAGGATGGCAGGTAGTCTGTCCGCCCTCAACGCAGGCCCAGAATGAATGGTCAGGGGCAGATGGGATGAAATCACAGGGAGGAATTGCCAAAACAATTTTATTAAAATCAGGGCTGATCAGGGTGAACGTCCAAGGCCCAGTTAAGCATGTGGCCCCATCTGGGACCACAAATTGTAGGACGGGGTTGAAGCCATAGGTTGGCAAACCTTTCATCAGCTCCTGATGGAACACAGCGGGGGAAGACGAGTAGGCAAACCACTAAACTGGACCACCAAAGTGTTTTTCACTGTTCCACATCTAGGTGGTGGGAATAGGGGTACCCTGGAAAATTAGGAGCACAGTTGCCGCAGTGGTGGCATCAGCTTCACATGTGAAGCCCATGTTGAAATACTCCTTATAGAGGTGGAAGTCTATGAATCCAGAGGGTTGCATCACTACTTGAGCTATTTTGATTATTTGTTTATCATTATATGGGAATAACTTCCCAAATTTGACCTTAAGGCCAAAATGCATATTGCTCTGGGGGAGCACCAGGGACAGCGGGGCACTGCCTGGGTATATGTGAGATGGGTGTCAATATACTTAGGTGGATTGATCTGGCCCAAGGTTTTTTGGGACTGGACAAACCAATCTGAGCGCGTTTACCCGTCAGATGGAAAACGCTGAGGGGAGTTTCGCCGCTGCCCCACACTGGAGCAGCCAGCGGAGAATCTGATAGCATGGGGTAGGATCTGTGGTCAGAAGTCAAAGTTTAGTTTATTTTTACTAAATTCGCTCAGGAAGTGATGCTAAGCGGAAAGAAAAGTGTTTTTAAGGCATAACTTTATAAAAATATAGCTTTGGTAATATTATAAGTTACATAGAACATTATAATACATATAAGGAAAATGAATAATATAGACTTAGGGGTGAGCAATTTGAACGTAGTTTATTCATTGAATACCACTTCTTTGTTTATTGTGCTTTTGTAGCATAAAATTTTATAGGTGTGAAATGCTCTCTGAATAACCAATTAAATGAGATTTTTGTTAATAAAGTAAATTTTGCTAATTCCAGATTTGTGCCCAGTTTAAGGCACTTTTCTCTTTGTAGCATTGTGAGGTATCTGATAAAGTAGCTGAATTGAGTCCCTTATTTTATTTTTATTTTAGATAATTTTTGTTCTTTCTTGTGGAATTAAGGGCTTGAGCTGAACCTGAGAGTATTTTCCAGTAAAAGTTAATGTATGGGTACTAGTAGACTTCTTTAAAGTAAATTGATGGGTTTTATCTAAAACGTTAAGTAGTTTTTAGGATTCTCCAAAGGTGCTAATCTGTTTGATATTTTTATTATTATTCCTGATACTCTGGCAACCAACACTCCGTTAAGTCTTAAGTTGCCCATTTACTTTACTTTACTTATGTAGAAAACTAATCATATAGGGCTCTTAAAAAAGACTGCTTTCTGTAATTCAGAGGAATGGCAAAAAGGTTCTTGGCATACTATTTGTACTACAGACTGGTTAAGGATATTGTTAATGTATGTCACGATGGATATAAACCTCTGGTTGTAAAAGGGTGTAATTGATGAGGCAATGGAACACTGCATGCATGTTCTTTGGCCCACGGCATGACTTTAAGTCAAATATATCTGATTGGAAAGATTGCGCTTAGCCTCTCCTGAAACTCTTTTAGCTAGACTTGATGGAAACTTTTCAATAGGTCCAGTTTGAAGAGATCTCTAAATTTGGCAATATCCTGCACGCTTTTAAACTCCATTGGTAGGAGTAAGGATCCAGATTAGTGACGTTGTTAAGGTGACCACACTCTATGCATGAATAAAAGTATTGTTGTGATTTTGTGTAAACACCACCAGCAACAAACATGGGAGGTCTTTTTGATTAGCCAGCCCTTTTCAAGCATGTCGTCCAGCCATATAAGCCTGCTTAGTTCTCCATATGTAGATATTGGTACAAGTTTATGATAATTTCTATCATATCTATTATCATGCAGAAGTCAAGGTAAAATAAAAGTGGTAATTGGACCAATTCAATACCTCCGAGTCAAAGAATACCTCAAATGGTTTAAGTATTGATGAAAAGAAGATCAGGGAATGAAATTGGTTGACAATTATTCTAAGATCACGGACATTTTGTTTCCATTTGCTAAGGGATTGATCAGGGGAATTTTACCCAAGTTGTAAGCTGATGAGAAAAAAGAATAAATGTTTGAGGAAGATATTAATGGCATTTCAACGCCATAACTCCACCAATAAATCATGAAATATAATAGGAACAGAATTGTTGAGAACTTTAAAAAAGTTGTGCTTGTGTGTGATGATTTTTTGAAGCCATAGAGAAAAAGACAATACATGGGTTTTCTGGAGGCTCACAAAATGGAGGGTCCTAGGGTAAACTGTCAGGCTGATAGGTGGTGACACTAACTGATCATTGGAGTCGCCATTGACCCTTTAGTCTACTAAGGCGTTTACTGTTGCTTTACGCTGTAGGTTCTGAGGGGCACCTCTCCAAACGAATTGTATCATATACCCTTTCAGATAAAAAAATTAAGAGTTTCCCCTTGTTATAAAAGGATTACTGTACTATTTAGTTGATGAGCGTTTGTGCAAAGCCTTTACCCCATAAATATCTTTTCTTTATACCCACTCTCTCTACTCATACCCTTTTGGTTAAAATAAAAAAAATGAAAAGAGGAAAACTAGTCAATGGGGAACCTCAAGTACCAGTAAATGCAGTAAAAAATCTTATTAACTCAATCAATATGGCAGCTAAGGCAAAGTAAACAGCTTAGGCAAGTCTGGATAAACCTAAATTTTAGTCCCAATTTATAATATCAGATTACCCAACCATAATTGAGAGCCATTTTGATCAACCCTAATCAGTGGATGGATTTCACAACGTCCACTTTTCTAATTTAAATAACCATTCCTCTAGCAGAAATTTGATCACATAACTTTTTTTAATTCAAAGTATCAAGGCACCCTCAGATCATCCCCACCTTCCAAACTCGCCTGGATGCGTCACTCTCTTATCTGATGGATAAAACAACTTGGATTTCATACTTAACCAAGCCGCTGAAAATTCTTAGAGCTTATCTAGATTTAACCAAAGTTGTCATACTGACACGCAAAGTCTATCAAGACTACCACATCAATCATAACCTGTTTTTATAAAGCGCAGACCTTATAAGTTTTAGAGCGGACTGTTTAGTTTAACTTACTATAGAAACCTTATTTACAATTAGTATTTTACCCGTTGTTCTCCGCGGATTTGATGTAGTTACACATTAACTAACCAGAGAAAACCCTTGACAATGAACAACTTCCTATAATATACGCTGTTCTCTGTCCTGTTGTGTTTAATACATTTATATAAAAGTTCACACACTGGAGTGATATGACGCTAAACACATTTTTAATTTTTGATTTATAACCTCAAAAAATTCTGATAATTTGGGATCCATTGATGGATGCCACAAATTCTTTGTTTAAAGTGAGAAATTTACTTTATAAATAAAAGTAATAAATAACGCTTTGTTAAAGTTTTTTATGTTTTTTAATGTTTAAGCAGGGCCAAACCCATAAAGGTCCTTTTCTTGATACTAGTATTTCTTATTTAAACTAGTTCAAATTTTGAGACCATGGGTATTTGAGGCAAAAGTATATAAAGCTGAGTCATCTAAATTAGGAAATATAGGCTTTCAGCCTATCAGATTGAAAATAAATATTTTGAGGCAAAACTGACCCGTGTGGTAATGATTTAATGAATTGTATCCAATCACCAGCAAGTAAAATCTTCTCATCTTGGCGGTGGTCAGACTCATGTGGTAATGACTGATTAATTTGTACCCTATCATTGTTGAGTAAAATCTTCTCACCTCAGCGGTGGTCAGACTCATGTGGTGATGATTGGTTAATTTGCACCCTATCATCGTCTAGTAATATCTTCTCACCTCGTATGTTATCAAACCCATGTGGTAACAAACACCCCAAATTCGGCCAAGAAGTCAGAGTAATTCTATTATTAGTTAATACCTTTTTAAGCCGTTTTTTGTTATAAACCATATTTTTTCAATAGCTAGGATTCCACCAAGAATCCACCAAGGTCTTTTCGCCATGGGTACTCATATTGTTGATAACCACAATATCATTTGAAGATCAGGCAGGTGATAAGCCAATCATGGTAGCAGATTTGGGGGCACTCGTACCTCCAACATTCTTTTTCTTAAGTTAAGAAGGAGATTGTCCAACATTGCCCCTCTCAAGAATGTTGGGAGGGGTTTAGGGCTGTAAGTAAGTGGCCGTGTACCCATTTTATGATAATTCCTGTAGCCAGAGACTTTATAGAATACTCATTTCCTCTCTTATACATGATGGTAAATGGCCCCTCCCAGATTGATCCAAGTTTGTAACTATGGGAAGTTATGCAATTATGATAATATAAAACCCTATCTGACACTTGGTAAGAAGGTAGAGGAGCTTGGAGCTCATTGGCAGCTTGGCCTTCTTTATAACCATTTTTTTGAGGTTGGTATAATGTATAGGTAAGGCGGGAAGCGAGTACTCAACCATGCAAGAGTATTCCTTCTTGCTGGGTTTGTTATTGGCTAGAACTAAGGGGACTTCATAATTGAGCAACGACAAAAACCCTTGCTTCATATTGATAATGCCGTCACATTCAATCATAAACTGAGCACCTATAAGCATATCATAAGCGTTATTATCCAAAGCCACTGCAGGGGCCAATAGAATAAGCTTCCCAATATGAATGGGAAGGGATGAGTAAGCACTAAGTGCACAGGTGTTGATAGGACCAGAAGTTCCAAAGTCTTGGTTGTACTCCAAGTCAGGTGCAAGTTTGATCTTTTTCATCAACTTGGAGGAGATTACGTTCACCCTGGAGCCTGTATCTAAGATAGCCATCACCCAAACTTTTTGGATAACAACTTTGACCTTTGTAAGTATCCCCAAAAGTGGGCGATAGCGCTAAGACCTCCTTAAGATGGAAATTGGAGGTTAATTTGCACGCGGTCTTGGGGTAATTTAATGGATGGACTGCATGGTATGGCCATGCTGGATAGGGCGAATAAGGTGAGACAACACCTCATCTGCGTCGCTGATAGTATTGATAACAACTGGCTCTCCTAGAACTTGGCAGAGATATGTCTCTTCAGGTATGGTGGCTTCATCTACTCCTCCAGCAGTCAAGCGATTGGGGACTTCCACTTCAGCAGGTACTCCTACAACGTAATAGCTGACCTCATCCGTACCCCCCTCAGAATCATCCCCTGGGGTATTAGTAACGCGAGGTACTGGCATAAGTTGTTTAGATGAGTCAGGCACATGAGATTTGTCAGCAATAGGTGTGCCTTTCCCTATGCTGACATTTCTTTCCCTGCTCCTGTTCCTTGGCGTCAGCTTTCTTTTTCCAGCACTCAGCCTCCTTGTGTCCAAACTTGTTGCAGTATTTGCACCGAGGGCGTTCAGGACGTTTTGCTTTGGGATTTTGCTCTTCAGGGCCCATTATCTGAAAAGGCTCCTTCTTCTCTTAAATAGCTAAGGCCCAAGGCTTAGGCTTTGAATCTTCAATGGTTAAAACGCGAGGACTAGATACTGCTCCACATGAAACTTTTGGGCTTATGGAAAACAGCGACATCTATTTAAGCCTCCTTGATATTTTGAATGGTATGGAAATAGCGTTTAACTGAGGTGATGTACATCGCTAGCAGAGGGTAAGAAGCCACTCCAGTCAAAACGGCGGCTACAGCATCATCCAAATTCAACATCTTTGAAGTTAACAGTGTCTGAGCTTCCATATAGAATCGTTCCACAAAAGCAACCACTGACTCTCCTTTTCGGATACTCATACGCATAAAAGCTTGCTTTTTCATACTTAAAGCCTTTTTGAACCAAACATGTTTATGAGGGCCTCTTTAACTTCGGACCAGGTGCTAAGAGCATCCATATGTGGGACCATCACCTCCTGTGCCAAGCGGCCCAAACAGGACAGGATATGTTTGGCCTTCTGACGATCAGTCACCCCTTCCATAGCTGCTTCATAAACGTATAAAAAAGAAGCAATGCTACCCTTGCCGGGGATAAACTTGTCTTTAAACGTTGGTTTGATGAATTATAGTCATTCCTGGTAAGGGTATGAATAGCTGGAGCTTCTGTTTCAAGGTTTCAGAGTGGTAGCTTAACTGATAAAAGGTCCATGAAAGGCAATTGAACTGATCATGCATGGCCTCAAGCTGGATTTCCATTTTAGAGAGGGCTTCTAGGGGTCCAGATTCACATAATCTCAGTTGAGCTTCGATCCTTGATTTATGAGTTTCAAGATCTTTCACTCGGCTCTCCATTGCAGTGGCTTGAAAATGGAGTTGTGACACCATTGAGCTTAGGTTTAATTGAGCAGTTTCCACGGCTTTCACATGGTTCTTCAGCTCTTCTTTCATTTGTTTACACCCTTCATCATCACGAGAGTGGGAGCTGGGGCCTTGTACCCCCTCCTTAATATGTTCATACTTCCACTCGACCTGCGTTAGTTGACTAAATACTTCCTTCAACAGCACAGGGCTTTCCAGCGAAGCTTTTATCATTTTTGCTTCAGTTTTGCATTCAGTCAGGCGACGTGCCAAATATTTGGTATTTTCAAACGAAGCTTTGAGAACTAGCTCCATTTCTAGCTGAACAACCTTGGCCGCAAGGGTGGTGGTGGTGCTAGATGGTTCGAGCAACAGATGATGTTCAAGCTCATCAACATGCAAAAAGGCCTGAATTAACTATCGTTCCACCACAGCTACATGCTGTTCATATCTCTCTTGAAGGATGGAGTCAAGGGCTGAAAGTTCACGATGCGTTTGCTCAAATTGCTTTTCAAGTTCTTTAGCAAACTCCTCCAACAACGAGTGGGTGCTAGCGGAGGAAGCATTCAGTTCATCCTAGAATATCTTCATGGCCTCCTTGACATACTTTACAATCCCAGTGTCCATACTAGTAAGTTGGTCATGCGGCTGTATGATGAGGTTGCAATTAGCTTCCACACCAGATCTAACTGCTCCAAGATGTTCAAAGGTCAGTTGATACAACTTGTCATGGGCTAAATTCAGAGCTGCATGGGTATCTAGGTGTCGATGAAGCTCTTCAGGATGGCCAGCTAAGAGATGCATCATATGGACCTAGGCAGAATAGCAAACTTGCGTATGTAGATGGTCAAATTTGTAAGCTGACCATAGGTCTCTGGGAGGACACTAGTCTCATAAAGAAACAAATGGCGTTCCTCCACCAACAACGCTCGTTCACAAGATGCAATGTCACCAGGGTTAAGGATACCATGAGTAAGGTCTCTCAAGGCTTCAGTAGCTGGCCAGGTGATGCAACGAGACTCAGGTATTAATATGCGTTCAAATTATTCTTCTTCTCCAAATATCAAAGCGGTAGGGCTATCCATTTGATCATCATCTTCAGTCCCTTCTCCATTTTGTACCCAACAGGTGACACTCTACATTACTTTAATACTTATCAGAGTATTCAGGGTGATCCCCTGTAATGAGCACCAGTTTTGGGATCCACCGACGGATGCCACAAATTCTTTGTTTATAGTAAGAAATTTTCTTTATAAATAAAATTATTAAAAAATGCTTTGTTAAAGTTTTTAATGTTTTTTATTGTTTAAGCAGGGCCAAACCCAGAAAGATACTTTTCTCAATACTAGTATTTCCTATTTAAACTAGTTTGAATTTTGAGACCATGGGTATTTGAGGCAAAAGTATACAAAGCTGAGTCATCCAAATTAGGAAATATAGGCTTTTGGCCTATCAGATCAAAGATAAATATTTTGAGGCAAAAATGACCTATGTGGTAATGATTTGATGAATTGTATCCAATCACCAGCGAATAAAATATTCTCACCTTGGTGGTGGTCATACTCATGTGGTAATGATTGGTTAATTTGCACCCTATCATCATCGAGTAAAATCTAGGGGGTGGAAGGCAAGTTGGTAGGGCATACGGCTACCAACCTGAAGGTTGCGGGTTCAATTCCCACCCTTCGCACATCGATCGGGGTGCCAGCTGAAGGAAACTATTGGCGGTTAGTAGGTATAATAACACGAAAACCTTACCCATGACGTAACCAGAAAAATCCGAGTCCCAATCTGGAGGTGAAAAAACTTTCTATGACAGAGTTGACCCTGCTCAGGTTTCATGTCAATACTTTCTTTCTCTATTTCGGTAATTTCTGTCCCCCGGTCGGCTTGCCTCAAATAAATAAAATAAAATCATCAAGTAAAATCTTCTCACCTCAGCGGTGGTCATACTCATGTGGTAATGATTGGTTAATTTGCACCCTGTCATTGTTGAGTAAAATCTTCTCACCTCAGCGGTGGTCAGACACATGTGGTAATGATTGGTTAAATTGCACCCTATTATCATTGACTAATATCTTCTCACCTCGGAGGTGATCAAACCCATGTGGTAACAAACACCTCAAATTTGGCCAAGAAGTCAGAGTAATCCTATTATTAGTTATTACATTTTTAAGCCGTTTTTATTATAAACCATATTTTACCAATAGTTAGGATTCCACCAAGAATTCACCAAGGTCTTTTCACCATGGGTACTCATATCATTGATAACCACAATATTATTTGAAGATTGGGCAGAAGATGGGCCAATCATGGTATCAGATTTGGGGGCACTCTTACCTCCAACATTATTTTTCTTAAGTTGAGAAGGAGATTGTTTGACAGATACTATGCCACTATTTGTCTAATAAAGGCATGCAATGCAGATAAATTTTTTTTTATTGCTTTGATAGCTATAATCAAAGCCAAATTCAGTTTTTTTAAAATAAAAAACTTGGCTTCTCAAATTAGCAAAAATATTAAAATGTCAATGGATTTGACGCCTGCTGCCCTGGAATGGGGAGGTGGTGCACTTCCTGCTGGTGTGTTTTGACCACTGTTGAACTGTGCCCAGGCTGTCTCTGAAAGCACTCCCAACGCTACTGGTATTAAGTCCTCCCTCAGGACTTTGCCCACCATCTTGTAAGCACCAATGCGTTGCTTTTGAGCCCTTTGTTGCTCCCATGGAGCAGATTGCATTTCAGCCTCTGGGTCGGATATGGGAATCTCTTACCATATGCAAGTGCAGCCATCATTGAGCTGGCCATAGCAATTTTTAAACCCACTGACTTTATTGACTTCTGCCCCATTTAAGGGGTACTTTATCTCAGCTTCTGTTTAGAAGCTGATACAGTTTCAGCAGCCATACTGCAAATAATTTTTTTAAAAAATCCATATTCCCACCATTTGGACCCAGCTCCCAGATGAGGCCACTTTAGTGGTCCAGTTTGCTGGGGTGCCCTTCCATCTCTCCCCTAAATGCCTCCACCATGAGTTTATGGAGGGTTTAGCCGTTTATGGCGCAGTCCCCATTTTGAAGTTTGTGGTTCCAAATGGGGTGGATCATCTGGCTGGGCCTTGCACCTTTGCAATGATCTGCCCATTTCATTGCAATACCCAGCTCGTGATTCCCTCCCACTGTGATCAGATACTCCCCTGATCACCTGTTCTGGTCACATGTCAAAAATGGCTGCACCATTTGCCCCTTGTGCTTTGAGCTTGACCAATCAAAGTGCAAGTGCCCACAGTTTCTGCTTCCACTGCTTCTGCCACTCATTCCTCAGGTGTTGGGCCTGCAGCTCTTTTGCCCCAATTTTTTGAATGGGGCTCAATCCTCCCACCCCCAAACTCAGGGCAATTTTGGCGCTGCTCCAAAAGCAGCAGCCAATAAGAATAAAAATTTTATAAATTTAAATCAAAATTTAACCAAATTATGGAATCCTGTGTAGATGGCTGAACCAGTTTCAATTGAGCTGCTCTGGTTAACAGCATGTGGCCAATCAGCTCCTGCCTCTGCCCCAAATTATGGTGACTGGTTCAGTGCTGGTCAAATCCAATCCATTTGAAGCTTTCAAATGGATTAATAAGACAAATGGCCGTACCACGTAAAACCAAATTTTGCCTTGGAGGAGTTTTTTGTTGACCCTCTCAAATTGTGGCCCCATCGTTTTCCACCAAAAGACAGTTTTCATAATTATAAAAATATTAATAAAATGGCAGTTGAGGCTGCAGCGGCCCCTACTAACACCCTACTTCACCAGCAACTCCATGGGGCGATGGAGCCACTTGTTGAGGGTATTCCCATCCCCAATTTTCCCCATGATTTTAAGGAAGATGTGAAGTATGAAATTGAGGAGCTTGCTTTTGGTGCAAGCCATGATTGCATCAATGTAGCAAAAATTTCTTTTTTGACCCCAATTATCCCAAAACCCACCAGCGCATCAAGTCATTTACTAGCGTGCCTGCGCTCAATACATTCTCTGAGCATCAATTTGCTCAATAAGTTGAGGCAATGGACACTGCAAGCCAAGTCACCGAAAAAAACTCCCAATTATACTTCTTATGCCTCATGTCACTGATGCCCCTACCCCAATGTTGTCCGCCATGGTCTGCCAGCTAAAGTGGGCACTGGAAAAAAGTTTCTACAAAGCTACTCTCCATTGATAAGGCTTCCTAAGATGTTAGCTGAGGTGCCATATTAGGCTTTTTATTTTCAATAATCCCTTTGTTGGCCCATTTGCAAATAAAGATGCGTGGTGGCTTCCCCCTTTTTGTTGGGCACCACTAGTGCTAAAAAGGCATGCAACTGCAGATCTTAGGGTGTTCTCACCATCTTTGTCTCTCCCAACCATGGGGGATTCCCCAACAAAAAATGCGGTTGCTTCAATAATAGCCCTATGGTTTGTTTTAAGGCATTTGGTACGTTATTAATACATTATTTCTCTTAAGATAAATATAGGACCTTCCATTTAAACATTATCTAAGGTAATGTTAGGACTTTTTTGCCATCCACTGGGGCTAGTCACTTTGATTAAAAGCCCAATATTCTCACACTTAGCCGTATCCCTCAGAAACTGAAACAGCCATTAACCTCAGAACTCTCTATATCCTATAGATGTAATTAAAGACTTGTGTCATGGAATCTGCTGATTAAAGTAAGACTGGGCTTCCAATCTGGGTGTCTAACAACCCAGTGGAAGGCCCAGAATGTCAAGGGCATAGCAGTTCTGAGTAGTTGTAGTAAGGATCCCCTATTATTCTGGTGAAAAAAATAAAGCTTAATAAACATACCAAAGGCCCCCATAATAAACCAAATGGCTGCAATGGGGGCAACCGCAGGTCTTTTGGGGCATCCCCAAGGGTAGAGGAGGCAAAGAGAATTACCATTCCCCTGGGTTTGCAGTTGTTAACCTTTGGGGTTAGCATTCCACCCATTTTGGACTGTTTCATCATTAAAAATTTTGAAAATCATATAAATTTTCAAAATTTTCAAAATAATAAACTGGCTTCACAAATTGAATTGAATCACTACAACCATTGGGAGGCCTTGGGCCACGTCTTGCACCCTTGGGGGTCCTCAGATTGGGTAGGGAGGTTGGGTGCATCGCCAGTGCGGCGGATTGATTTTATTAGAAAATTTGGGCCAGATTGACCCTTAGCGAAATGGTCCAGAAGGTTTGGTGCCTGGTTTCTGCCTCACAAATGCTTGGATGGCAAGTCCCCAACTTCGCATGGAGAATCATGATACATGGAGATAACCTCACTCCACCTGGATTGTGCATAATCACTATGGAATTGGAAATTCTAATCAAACTGATTTCTCCTTCCATGGTGGAGTAAGAGGCGATCCCAAAGTGGGTCCACAGATGCTGAATGGAAACCAGGTTGTTGAGAAGGGTTCAGGGGATCTGATGGCTCTCCTGAAGTGGTGAATTGGCGTTGTAGGCTGGCGGTGAGTTTTTGGAGCGCAATCCCCACTTGGTGGGCCACCAGATTGATGGTTAGGAGGGCCCACTCTACAACCATTGGACTTAGGATGCAGAAAGCTGCGTACTTTGCTGGGTTAATCAAAAGTATCATGAAGAAAATCGTGGAGCTCGCAGAGTGGTTTTTGGGTGAGAAAAGCTTTATTTAATTTAAAGTAAAGAATGGATAATAACTACTCTTTACAGAAAAAATTGTCTTATATATGGGAAAAGGGGAAAAGGGGCCTTGGAATACGTTTTCTATGGAAGTGATGGCTGACGTACTCAAGTGTACTCCGTTAGGGTTCAGGGCCTCATCATCTGCTTATGCACAGGTCACCAAAGCTTTGGCAACATAAGCGTTGGATCTGCCAGGGAGGGACCCTCACTGATCCAAAAATAAGTGGATTGACTTGGATGGAAGGTGCGGCTGAATTGGGTCCCACCAGGGTCAATCTTGTTAAATTTTTAAAAGATTTTTAAATTTTCCTGAAAGTGGATTTCCAACTCAGATTGGCTTTCCCAAACCTGGATTTTTGGATTCTGTGTCCTGAACCCAGTTTTCTGACTTGGGAGCCCTTTTCTGAATTTTGGAGCTCATTTCTGT